>CAUYSK010085441.1:0-13267 GCA_963575035.1 Avahi laniger | reverse complement strand
AATTAATTTCTTTCTATTTTTGGTAGAGATGAGGTCTTGCTCTTGCTCAGGCTGGTCTCGAACTCCCAAGCTCAGAACGATCCGCCCACCTCGGCCTCCCAGAGAGCTAGGATTACAGGCTTGAGCCACCGCGCCCGGCCTGGTTTAATAGGCTTTTATAGCTTAATAGTAACCTATCCATTTCCTCTATGTCATTGTTTCTATGGAAATATTCATACAAACGCATACAAACAAGATTATTTCATTTTCAACCTGTATCAAGTCAAAGATTATAGCTTTCATTGCTACACAAATTTACTTCTGAAATGGAAGCTGGGGATTGCCTGTGGTTTCTTCTGGATTCAACGGAATCTATGGAGGGTTGAAAAAAATCAACTACAAATCACTTTTTAATGGAACTGCATGGAAAGAAACAGCGCTCTGGGTGCTGTGAGAGGTCTAGGGTTTTCAGAACTGATACGCACAAGAGAAATTTTAATGTGCTTATATCTCTTTGTTGCATTGTTGCATTTTCTATAACCTCACTAGTCAAGTATGTGTATAGTTCTGGGTATGACGTTTTTAATTTCCTACAGAAGAGCTTCTGAAGAACATTTGAAAAAAACAAAAACCAAAAAACTCAGTAAGACTCAGAAGATTTAAGTGTTTAAATAACAGCCAGAATCATAAACTCCCAGAAAACAGGGTGGAATCCATCGGCACCAGAAGTGAGGTCAGTCATCCTAAAAAAATGCAGACTTTCCCCCAGCGGTGCTGCCACTGGAACTTGATCTAAAACTGCTACTTGCTGCAGTAGGACCAAGTAGCCAAAGTAGAACTAGATGCAAACGGATTCTTTCTTTAAAAGTCTGGCATAAAGAACGGAAAAAAAAAAAAAAAAAGATAACTTGCTCGTGTTCAAGACATTTCATCCAACATAACTGCACAAGAATATTAATGTTCCTTGAAATAGAAAATCTAGATGTTTTTATTGGTTAAAAGAAGCTGCTTCAAATACATTCCAAAAGGCAATGAGAAAAATATTATCTGTGGAAGCAGACAGTGGGACCGGGCTGTTAAACAGACTTGCCAATGGCAAAGGAACGAGTAGGGTACGTGATGTCAGCGCGTTGGAGGGTGGGAATGGAGGGTTAGCTAGCAACACCATTTCTGTATTTTGTCATAAAGACAGCCTTTAGCCTGGGACAGTGTCTGCCATTTAGGGAAGTGCTGTCCACTCGAGACTAACGCTACCTAGCATGAGGCAGTTCTGGAGGAGAGGCTGAACAAAGGTGCCATAGTTAAGCAGGCTCAATACGGTCCTTAAACAATTCCATTATTTCCTTGAGATTAGTTGCATTTAGGAATGGAGCTTGCGGTTTTTATAGTATGAAAATGAGAAGACTCTCAAAGAAATAAGCATCATGTAACAATCATCATCATGTATTTTTAGATGAACTTTAGTGAGGTTGCACATTAGTTCTCTCTGGAATAGTGTCCAAACCTGACTGTCAAGGACAAAAGGACATAATATAAAAGTAAATTCTGGAATAAATAAACAACATAGTGAAGCAGAAAAAAATAGGGGAAAGTAATACAGAGCCTTGCGTTTACATTCTAGCTCCACTAATGACTAGCAGTGACATAGGGCACTAACTCTGAAACTGCTTCTTTCTTAAATGGAGATAATGCCATTTACCTCACAAGGTGTGAAAAATACCAACAGTGTTCACTTCTTTTTTAGACACAGACTCAATAGATGTGAGAACTATTCCCATCCATGCTTTGAAGACATGAGCATGCTGGTGAAATACTCCTCTTCCCTTAATTAAAAAAAAAACAAAAAAACCCAAAACATGTTCTAAAGAAACAAAAGGAAACCTCCAGGTAGCATAAATGAAGAGGGAACACAGCACTTGAAACCATGTGTCCAATGGAGGTACCTGGACGAGATATGTGCCATTGGAACTGGGGGGTCCTATGAGGTCAGGGAATGGATGTTTGGATGTTTAGGAACTGAGGCTGCAATCATACTGCATAGCAAGGAACAGAAATCGGGGCACATTTAGAACTGGGAAAGCCTGTTCCAAAATGAGGATTGAAAAATCAGTATTTTCTAGTCCAGGGTCATAGCTGGACATAAGTTTCATGTCCTAGGCCATGGGCTGAAAGAAAGTCACCCAACAAGAGGTTTGGTTGCATGCAAATACAGAAGCCAATTCATACTATCTGCATAGTAAAGGGGTCCCATTCAATAAAACATAACATTTGGTTCAGTTTCAGAAAGCCATATAGGACCCTTGCAAAAATAATAAAAAATTTATCCAAAGGAAGCAATTGTATCCACAACCAAGCCATAAGCAAAATCCTCTAAGAAGAAAACTGGAAGACAGGCTCACAGATACAAATTTACAAAAGGCAATGAAATTCAACGTTAAGCACCAACAAATGGCAGAATTCTTACTTAACACATTGACTGCCACATTAGAAAAAAATAATTTTTCCTTGGGGTCACCATGGCGTTTTATTATGGAAATAGGATGAAAACATCAAAAACAAAATGATCCTTTCTAATTGAATGAATATATTGTTATTTTTTATTGTTTTCTGTGCGTAAGCTATGTGCAACTCACGGGGCACTAGAATCAATTTTTATACCGCACGCTCATGAGTTGTATATGACTCATGACGTACTTATTGAATTTGTTTCTGAGAATTGAGTCTTTTGTCATTCCACAGGTATTTAGTTGTGTCTGGAGTGGACCTTGGGTGGTCCTGGATGACGATCTCTGAATCATATCCCCTGAGTATGTGCAACAATGTAACATGCCTGCACTATTTTGATCAAAGAGCCTCCAGGCAAACATTCAAGGGGAAATGTGCAATCGGAAATTATGGTAATTGGAGAACATGGTCCAGTACGTGTGGCGTGTGGCTGACTTGGGCGGGCCGGCTGGAGCAGGGTGACAGGAGGTGGGGGAGACATTCTGATTGACAGTGAAAACAATGAGCAAAGTTTTCACAGCACTCAGGCATGCTATGGACCTTCCTGCCTAGCCACCAGTTCTACTTTAGTATAGCTTCTGTGACCAGAGCTGTGATCATCACGTAAGTTTATTTTGTGTTTTTCATTCTCGAGAAAATGTCTAGAGAGAATGAGTGAACGAAGATTTGAACATGAGTGATGAAGATGTTGATGTATTTAGTGATGACTCGGAGGAGTACCGTCCTAGTGGAGACAGTGGGGACAGTTCTGATAGTTGCAGCCCACTGAGAAAAACTAGAACATTACATGCAGATCTTTCCAGTGGGGAAGGCTGTTCAAAATCTATTACTGAAACAATCGAAGCAGTTGTAGCCAATTTCAGTGAGAGTGATTCTTTGTCAGATGTTTCTGAATAACATGTAATGACTAGTGAAAGTTCTCTGACCTGGGGTCCAGTTTCAGAAAGTAATATGAAGATTTTTGACTTTGTTGAGAGTAACCCTCACATTCCAACTGAAATTGCAGTAAATCTACCAGAAAAAAACACCTTATGTTTTTTAAAATTCTTCATATCAGATGATGATAATGATTACATGGTAAAGGAAACTAGTATCTATGCAGGTCAGACTTTACAAAAGGGTAATATCTAACCCCACTCCCGACTAAAAAAGTGGTATGATGTTATTTCTTAAGAAATGGAACGATTTTGGGGAGTATTGTTTTGGATGGATCTTAGCAAGAAGCCAAGACTTCCAGACTGTTGATCAAAAAATATTTTGTGTAACAATCAGTGAAAAAGTTTATATCATGTGACCACTTCGAAATGCTTCTGAGAATGTGGCATTTCTCTAATAACGAAGAATGTCCTCCTGGTGACCATCTCTTCAAGATCCAGCCACTTCTTGATCATCTCCTTGAAAGGTTTCAGGTTGCTGTAGTTCCAGATGAGGAAATATGTATTGACGAAACAATGGTGCCATTTTGTGGATGTTTGAGTTGTGTACAGTACATAAAAAACAAGTGCCATAGATATGGAATAAGTTTTCAAACTTTTCCTGAAAAACGGTTACACTTGGAATGTGAAAATTTATTTTGGGACGGAAGCAGGATCTGGCATTCCTGTTTCATCCTCAGTTGTCATGAAGCTATTAGGTTTACTAGATGGTGGACGTGTTTTTTACACTGACAGCTACTACGCCTGCATCCACCTAGCTCATCAACTCCTTGAGTGCTCTACTTATCTGGTGGGCACACTAAGAAGTAACAGGAAACTAAACCCGCCAGATGTAGTAAACGCAAAGCTGAAGAACGAAGTAATTACTTGAGAAAGTGACACAGGAATTGTCCTCAAATGGAAAGACAAGATGCACTGGGGCCGGGCGCGGTGGCTCACGATTGTAATCCTAGCACTCTGGGAGGCCGAGGCAGGTGGATCGCTCAAGGTCAGGAGTTTGAGACCAGCCTGAGCAAGAGCAAGACCCCCATCTCTACTAAAAAAATAGAAAGAAATGATCTGGACAACTAAAAACATATATATATATATATATATATATATATATATATATATAAAATTAGCCAGGCATGGTGGTGCATGGCTGTAGTCCCAGCTACTCGGGAGGCTGAGGCAGTAGGATCGCTTGTGCCCTGGATTTTGAGGTTGCTGTGTGCTAGGATGACATCATGGCACTCTAGCCCGTATAACAGAGGGAGACTCTGTCTCAAAAAAAAAAAAAAAAAAATAAGAACCAGAAACGAGAGATTAAAAGGATTTACAAAAGAAGTATGTTTGCATGTTCAAAGAGATCATGGAAAGACTAAAATTCATAAATAAGAACAGGAGGTTATAAAACAAGAAGAGATAAACTTGAAAACAAACTTAGAATAGTCCTTAGTACAGAGAATTCCCATGTACTTTTCACCCAACTTCCCTCAGGGATAACGTCTTATGTAATCATAGTTATAATAGTTATACAAGCCAGGAAATTGACACAGATATAATATTAACTACAGATGTTACTTGAATTTCACCAGTTTACTTGAATTTCACCCTCCCCTTAACCCTAACTCAAGACATTAGTCTGTTCACCATCCCTATAATTTTGTCATTTCAATAATGATAAATGGAATCATGCAGATTCACAGTATGTATTAATAACTTTGAGATTGGCTTTTTCCCCACAGCATGATAATATTAGCATTCATCCAAATTATTGCATATATCAATTTCATTCTTTTTTATTGTTGAGGAGTAGTCTAGTTCGTTCATCCATTTATCCATTGAAGGACTGTTGGGTTGTTCTTAGATTTTGTTATAAATAAAGCTGCTGAATATTCATGTACAGATTGTTGTGTGGAGATAAGTTTTCATAACATAAGTTTTCATTTCTCAGTGGCATAATTATGGGTTGTATGATAAGTACATGTTTAGTTTTATAAGAAACTGCCAAACTAGCAGGACGGTGGCCATGGAAGTCGGAATCAGCTAAGCAGTGTGTTAACAACTCACCTGCTGAATCAACTAGCCAAAATCAAAAATTAAAAAAGAAAAACTTGCCAAACTATTTCCCAGAGTATACCATTTTATATTCCCATCAGTAATGTGGGAGAGATACAATTGCTCTGCCTTCTTGCTAGCACTCAGTATTGTCAGTATTTTTATTTTAGCCGTTCTAATAGATGTGTAGTAGTATCTCATCATGACTTTATTTTGTATTTCCCTTAATAGCTGATTATTTAATCATCTTTTCATGTGCTTATTTGCCATCCTGTATATTCAGGAAGTGTTTGTTCAAGTCTTTTGCCCACTGTATCAATTTGCAGCTTCTTGTGAGTCTATAACTACTTCAAAATAAAAAGTTAAAGTTTTTAATGTGAATTGGAGGATTGTACTTTATAAAACGGATGTATTTCATAAGGACTTATGGATTTGGTAAGATCACACATTTGTGACATTTTTTTTTGGTTAAGGAAATATCTGTAACCCAGATAAGAAGCTTATGTGGAGTGGGGGGTTACTTTAGTGGTGGATGCACATAAACCCGAAAGCTCATGTAAGTTTTACTATGATTTCTTAAGCAAACACCAACTTGTGTAAATTCTAACTCTAAAGCGTTTGAGTGATCAGACAAGAAATCAGGCAGAAAACCTAGTTAGAAGCTACTTGGAGATAGAGAATTTCCAGGCAAAATGTCCTTGGGATTATAGTATAATACTTCTACCAGTCATCATTTCTCATCTATTACCACTCACTAGAGATTTTTTAAATGCCCATATTTTCTCAAGGAGAAAAATGTTATCAATGAGTCATAATTTCTTGGATATGGTAGGGAAAGAATATTTTGGCAATAAAAGTGAATTTAGAGTTATGTTATAGATGACTTTAATTGAGGCTATAAATAGGGTGATGTTATCCAACCTGGGGTACTTTAAAGAACAAAAGCAAATAGTATTTACTTTTGGAGCAAGAAGTGCAAATTGGGTCTGTCTGGGCCAAACTGGCACTTAAGATCACCCTATTTGTATAAGTCATTTTTGCTGCATTAATTACCCCAAAGCAAATGAATAAGACATTTATTATCTGTCTCTGTGGGTCAGGGATGCAGGAATGGTTCAGCGGGGTATCTGTGGTTGAGGGTCTCACAAGGTTGCAATTAAGGGCTGAAGTTATTTCAAGGCTCAATGGAGATTCCATGTCCAAGCTCATTTCTACGGTCTTTGGTAGGCTTTAGGACGTTGCTGGCTGTTGACCAGAGACATCAGTTCTTTGCCATATTGTGTCTCTCCATATGGCATCTCCCAACATAGTAGCTACCCTCCCCCAGACTGAAAGAGACAGGGGTCTCAAAGTGGAAGCCACAGTATTTTGTGACCTACCTTGGAAGTGACATAACACTTCTGCGGTATTCTATTCATTACAAGAGAATCTAAGTCTAGCCCACACTCAAAGAAAGGAGATCTATACCAGGGCATGAAGACCAAGAGGTAGGGATCATTGGGGTTGCCTACTATACTACCAGCTTATCAATAGCTCACAGTCAACTGATTTATTAAAGAGTTTGTTTAAAAATAGTGGAAGTTCTATAGATACAAAGATAAAAGACCAATTAAAATCAATTCTGTAACTACTGGTAGGCTGAGGAAGTTAGGAATGCTTCCG
The DNA here is from genome assembly GCA_963575035.1 of Avahi laniger. Lineage (NCBI taxonomy): Eukaryota > Metazoa > Chordata > Mammalia > Primates > Indriidae > Avahi > Avahi laniger. The sequence continues at coordinate 6,146 of CAUYSK010085441.1, read as the reverse complement.
TCAGTCAGGATAGGCTAGGCGATGCTGTGCTAACAACTCAAAAAAGGCAGGGGTGTGGCGATATACCTCTCACTTATACTGCATGTCCACCACAAGTTGGCGGGAGGCTCTGATCATTCCCATTCTGGGATCTAGGCTAATAAAAAAGTGCTACCTGGGGTGCTAGTGGTCTCCATGAAAAGAAAGAAAACACTGGCTACCCAATGAAATGCCCTGCCTGGAAGTGATGTACAGCATTTCTGCTCTCAACTAACTGGCCAACTGGTCGTACGGCCTTACCCAAATGACGTGGCTAGGAAGTGCAATCCCAATACTAGCACGTCAGAGCCCAAAATACCTGGTGAACAGTACGTATGACTACCACAACCCACTCTTGTCTCCCACAGGAACTACACATCCTCTAGAATGGTTTATAATGAAAAGAAATGACAAAACCAAGTGTTAGTGAGGATGTGGGGCAACTAGAACTCTCATACACTGCTGGCAGAAAAGATGGTATAAACCACTTTGAATATGTCTTTGTTTTTCTTCATAGTGAAGTTGATCGGTTATATGGTAAGTACATATTTCTTAAGAGTTTTCCAAATACAACGGTTCGCAGCAGCTTTATTCATAATAGCAAAACCCTGGAAACAATCCAAATATTTATCAGTAGATGAATAAACTGGTATATTCATAAATAACATTACTTGGCAATACAAATTTTGGCAGTGTCCAGTTCTGTTTTGTCTTTTGCATTTTGTTTTCACAATGTTATGTTCCAAATTATTCTTCACACAGCAGCCTAGTCTATCAATGCAATATAGTGTCACACTCAAGGATACAGTTGTAAAATCTTATTCATTTTTTCAATAGCAATTACTTGTTCTGCCTGTGTGGTCCCTCTAAGAAACTCTTGATTTCTTATATCCAGTGACTTTTTTTTTTTCCTTGTGTAGGATCAGATTAGGCCAGCTCATTAAATACCAGTTCCTTCGGGAATTGTGAAGGTCTGGCTGTAGAGACCAGCCAGTAAAGTGAGCAAGCAAGCGTAACTCTTTCTCGTGTAAGCTGGTGGTGACTGGGCCATCAAGCTCAATTCACTCATATCAGGGGTGTCCTGAAGAATGGGGAAAGGTTTGGTCCCTAATGGGCAAATAGCAGACAGTGGACATTTCAGAGGAGATCTCTACCCAGCTCTTGTAAGATCCTACTTACAAGTAGGATATAGTAAAATCCAAAATTTTCAGTATATAGGTAGGGTCCCCTTCTGTTAGCTAAGCTGTCATAATAGGGCTGTGACAGTACTGAGATGTTTGCCACCTTCCCAAAGTTTACCTAGTATCTTGAAACATACTAGCATGCACACATTTGTTGAGTGAATCATATTAGGAGTTTTAAAATTAGAAGCCTTATCTAATGAGAAAAAAATGTTTAAAATGCTACCCATATGAAAGTGATTCAATACTTAATAGTAATCACTGTAGCCTACAGAATGTAACAGATTCCAGTGGGGAAACATCTTTCAGACTTAAGACTAAGAAAGAGACAATCAGATACTATGTGTCACCTGAAGGACAACCAAATCACCTATGAAGAAGTCTTAGGTCAAATCTGAATCTGGTCATGCTTTAATTCTAACTACCAATTCACAGAAAAATGTTAAACTTACACCACAGGGTTCCATCAGCAAATCTATTGTGTCAGAAATGCTTCAGAACAACCAACTCAATTTCAACACATAAATTGCAAAAGGTGAAAAGAGAAAGATTAGGGGATACGTAGAGATTAAAAGATACTTAAAAGATAGCAATTAATCACAATGTAAGGTCTTTATTTGGAACCTGATTCAGGCAAACCAACTAAAACACATTTATGACATTTGAGACAACAGAAATTAGAACATTTACTAGATATGTGATGTAAAGCAATTTTTTTTTTACACGTGGTAATATTACCATGGTTATGTTTTCTAAGAGTCCCCATTCTCTAGGTACAAACTGTTTATGTAAAAAACTTGACTAAAAAAGTTCAAGAATAAAATATTGCTTACCTATTGGGCCATTCTTGACATGTGTGAACATGTTAAGCTATAATCAAACTTCTTTCCTGGTGTGTTACGGCAGAGTTTGGACAATAACATAGAAGAAATGTGGGAATTAGTTATTTTGCTAGTGGTAGAAATAAACCAGTTCAAGTAGGTGAACCTGGGAGATACTTCCACCCTTCATGCAGAAATGCCAGAGGGAATATAGCACTAGATGACGTAATTTAATGATTCATTTTTAGTTTAAAGTCCTATCTAGATATTTTGAAACAAAAATGATTGCAGTGTCTATGACTAACCCCAAGTGACAGTAGCTCCAATCACTATGCTGTGTTTCCCAGAACCTGATTTTGAATTTAACTGAATGCAGGAAAAGCAATGAAGCTAGTCTGCCATATATCCCAGGGTAAGAGCCTAAACCTTATATAGCATGAAGCAAAGATCACCAGCTCTGGATTCAGACTGCCAAGTTTACAGCACAGCTCTGCCACTTGCTTGAGGTATCACTTTTGGGCAAGTTTCTTAACCTTTCAGTTCCACGGATGTTCATCCATAAGATGGGGACAGTGAGACCTGCCTCTTAGAGTTGTCAGAAGGATTAATTAATATGACTACACATAAAAATGTACAAGTGACTGGTACAAAGCAAATATTCAGTAAGTCTTGGTTATTTACACGGTTCAGAATTTAGGGGTGGAAAGACTGACTTGATCACATTAAGACTTTTCTCTGATGAAAATATAGGAGTATAGAGAATAAAAGAATGTTTTAAAATATTCTCATGTCTGTGAAATAAGTAGCAATGATTATGCTACACAGTTGAACATAACACAAAAATTACAGATAGTCACTACGTGTTCTGAAAATTTTTCCCATTTAGAAATTAAAAAACAGGATGAAATTTGTTCTTAGTGCTTAAGATTTCATTCTAGTTCTCATTATCAAACTCAAAGTTAAAAATGTCTGTTTCACTAAAGATGCATAATGAAAAACCCTGGAAATGATTCTTGAAAATCCATCATATAAGCCAGACAAATGTAAAAAAGTAAAGCAAAATGAGTTTTCTGATCATAAAATATTTATTAAGGTATACTTTAGGGAATATAGTGAATATAAAATTTAGGTTCACAATATGAAGCAATTTCAAATCCTCTCAAAAGTCAGCACAGCCCTCAATACTCTGCAGATGTAAAACCACTGGTGAGACTCACTAAAAGCAGTTTGACTAGTACAGAAGTGGGTTTTCATGAACATTTACAACTACAGCATCTGAATACTTCTTTTAAGTGCAAAACCACACCACATTACACTAATGCTGCAACAATGCATTCATTATTGTTCTCATTAGTCATTAGTAGTCAACTTGCATAAACATCAGAAAAAAGCACAATGGAGCTCACAAAGTGGGCCAAAAAATGAACCTGTCCTTGCAAAACACACTTTGTAATGGAAGAGACGTTAAAAAAAGTATTATGCACATTACAGAAGCTGCGTTCATTCCAAGGATCTCAAGTGTCATTTCCTTTTCTGTAAAAATCAAATTACAAGAACCAGGCACAACTAATATTTGGGAGGCAGTGTGTAGCTAAAATTTCATTTAACTAAATTATTCAATGATTTTTAAAATCCCCATAAATCTTTTCTGTCCTGAGGTAGTTGCAAAATAAATCGTAACTTTGATATCAACTACAGCTGAGGCTTTGACTCATTAAAACTAGTTGTTACTGACAGGAACTACCTTTCGATATTTAAAAGACAGTTGAGAAATGGGCCTCTTACTACACACATAAGATGATGGCTATGTGGGAAAGAGGATTAGCTGCTTCAGAACGTGAGAGATGTGGTCCGCCATTACTTCCACCCTCCCCACCCATTTTAGATTCTTTATTGTCCAAAAAGCCACCAGGAACAATACAGTGGAAGTAGACAGATCATCGTCCTTTGCTGTAGCCAGGGAAGAAAAGCTCAAGTAGAGACTGCAGAATCTCATTGGGAATCATGGTGTAATTCTGGCCAAGATCATGCCGGCAAGCAGGGCAGGAGAAAACTTGGGCCTTAAAGGAGCGCTGTAAGCAATCCTAAAGTAAAACCAAGGGGAAAAAAAAAACACCCAATTTTATCTGCGGGTAAGGCATGTAGAAAAGTACTTAACAACTTATTGCTGGGAACTAGAAACTTGCTGTTTGGTAACAAGAGAAATGTACAAGATGAACAACTGTGAAGACCTGAATCTGCACTATGGAAAAGCCCACAGTCATGGTTTTAGTTCCACCTCTGGCACACACTGTAAGACTTCAGGTAAATGATTTAACTATTTTGTGTTTCAATTTCCTCATCCAGAAAAATGATGGTGTTAGAGATTACATGTGGTTTCCACTAGCCTAATCTGTTATGTCGTATTTTAATCCTGTTCCTTCCTGACAGAGCCCTAGAGAAAAAAAATCAGCATTCCCTTCCTTAGCACTAAAGTTATATATTTTATCAAATCACTTAACACATAATGGGTCTTTAAAAAATATATTTAGCTGCACTAAATATAGTAAAGAGAGTTAACTGACTCAAGGTTAGGCACGAACTCATAGATAGAAGATTTATTTCCATTTTATAAAAGAAACTAAAGTTCTAAAGTTCGGTCAGGACACACAACCACTACTTGGCTTGAATAAAACCCAAACTTTCCTTTTACACCATGCTGATAACATAATATTCAATTCATCTGGGCACTCTGCCAGATAGAATCTGTTTTAGACTCTTTATTAAGTTTATTATTTCCAGTTTGCACTATAATATATAAAACAAGCTATTACACAGTAAAGAACAATGACACTTTACTTTCTTCTTCATTTTAACCTGTCCTCAATAGTTCTAAACATGACAGAATACCTCAAACAATATATATTAATATCTGAATTACCATTACTATTGAATTAAAACATGCGTTTACCACCAAGATGTAGTTAATGCTTCTTAACTGGCAAGGTTCCATAACTATCCCAGCTTTATGGAAAAATGCTTCTTAGTTCACTAAAAAAGATGAAGAGAATAGTGTACCTTCGGGCCTAATATGCAAAATGAGAAAAGAATTCTACTTACTTTACAGACATTGTGGAAGCATTCTGTTGTCACAGGCTGGTAAACTAGCTCCTGGCAGCAGACACACATAAAAGATTGTTCCAATTTTTTCAGAAAATTCTAGAATGGTACCCATGGGGAGGGAAAATAAAAATTAACAGTTCATAATACACTAATTTTAAGTGATCAGAAAAAAAGTATCTTAGAGGTTAAAGAGTACAAAAATATAGCTAGATAGAATAAATAAGGCCTACTGTTCAATAAGTAGGGAGATTATAGTAAACAATAATCTATTATATATTTCAATATAGCTACTACAAAATAATTTGACTGTTCCCAGGATAAAGAAAAATGTTTAAGGTGATATTCAATCATCCTGAGTTGATTATTACATATTATATGAATGTATCAAAATTTCACATGTATTGGCCAGGCACGGTAGCTAACGCCTGTAACCCTAGCACTTTCACTTTGGGAGGCCGAGGCAGGAGGATTGCTTGAGCTCAGGAATTCGAGACCAGCCTGAACAAGAGCGAGACCCCATCTCTACTAAAAATAGAAAGAAATTGGCCAAACAACTAAAAATAGAAAAAATTAGCCAAGCATGGTGGTGCATGTCTGTAGCCCCAGCTACCTGAGAGGCTGAGGCAGGAGGATTGCCTGAGTCCAGGAGTTTGAGGTTGCTGTGAGCTAGGCTGACGCCACGGCTCTCTAGCCTAGGCAAGAAAGTGAGACACTGTCTCAAAAAAAAAAAAAAAATTCACAGGTACCCCCAAAATATGTCTATTGTGTGTCAAAAGGGTCTTAGTCATATTTAATGTTTTCTAATAAGAAAAAAAGTAGTCATTCTTGTAACTACTTCAGATAAGCAAACTTACATAATAAACTGAAGAAACCGCATTCCATACACATTAGTTTTAAATCTTAGTATTGGTGTTAGAAAGGTTGCAAAGTAAAATATACAGCATTAAAAAGTCAAAGTCTGGCTGAGCACAGTGGCTCACACACTTGTGATCCCAGCACTTTGGGAGGCTGAGGCGGGAGGATT
>CAUYSK010085440.1:0-58703 GCA_963575035.1 Avahi laniger | reverse complement strand
GTGGGTAGGGTGGCAGGCTAGAAGTAGCCCACGCACGCCACTCTCTAGGAGAGGATCAAGAACTGCAAGTAGATGTCCACCTATAGACGGACCCTCTTAGAGCAGGCGTGATAGATCATCAGAGAACCAACGGGAGACACTCAGAGTGAAGGAGACGGGACAGCGAGTTCCACTTGTCAGGATCAGAAGATACCTGGGAGAGACACCTATGCATGGGGAAGGGATAAAGGAGGGCGCCCCAGGGCAGCACACTGCCCTGCAGATACTGCCAATGGAGCTGTGGAGGCGCCCCCTCCACCATTGCAGGCCTCTGTGCTGATCCGGAAACTTTCTGGAGAATGTACAGTGAAATTGACATGGAGAGCAGGCTCAGCAGGGACCCGCCAGCCTTGGTTCTTGGGTTACTACAGCTGATGACACTCTGAGTTCCCAGGTGCAGAGCTTCCGGTCTACAGGGTGACTGGCTTCGCTGCAGCACTCGCAGGTCCATGACAGGAAACTAAGAGTCCCCAACCCCTGTCGTCCCGCATGGCAACCAGTGGAACAAGCCCCCATGCCCACGCCACCGTGTGCTACTGTGCGGAGGGCCACACTCCAATGAACCTGGGCACTGAGCAGAAGCCTACACCTCCATGAACCTGCAAACCCACATGCTATATGGTAGGCCATTGTTCTTGGTGTTGCACCCCAGCCTGCAGGCCATGTCCCTGTGACCCCAAGTGGCAATCAGCAGAATCCCCACGCACCAGCTGATAGGCCACGCCCCTGTGGCACCAAGTGATGCCAAGCCTGTGGTCCAGCTCTCCACCACAGACCTGCTAGAGACAAGATGTACCCCCCACCCCAAACCGCCATTACACCAAGACCTGGATGGAGTGAACACCTGCAGCCCTAACACCAGTGGCCACCACCTAGGTAGCCTCACCAAATAGCCACTGCTACCACTGTGGAGAGACCTGGGCAGAGCAATCTCCTACGATGCCCGCCTCAGTGGAGAGGGACTCACCCAGACCCCTGCCCGAGCTTCCAACAGTAGCCTAGAGACCAACCCACCTTTCCACATGAAGATTCCTCAGCACTGGCCCAGGTCCCGCAACCTGCCTAGTCATTGGCCAAGGTCCCACGGCCAGCCCTGCTGCTGACTGTAGTCCTGTGACATGTCCAGGCATGTGCCAGGGTCTTACGACCTGCACAGACACTGGACAAGGTAATGTCACTAGCCTCTGTGAAGAGGGACTTGCCTGAGCTTACAACAGTGGCCTGGGGACCAATCCACCGATTCGAATGAATATCCCTCAGCATCAGCTTGGACTGTGAAAACCACAGGGATTGGGAAGACGCAGAAGAACACCTGTGTTACGGGGTCTCAATGCATCCGCCCCTCTCCCGAGAGGGTCAGTTCTCCAGAGTACAATGCAAAAGCACTATCTAGGGATTTCTCTCCTAAGTAGGAGAGTTCCCAGCAAAGGAGAACAGGAGTACTGTAAACCTATCAGCCCTAAGCTGAGAGAAGACATTTCAGATGAGAAAAAACTAGCAAAAAAATTCTAACATGAAATAAACAAGTTAGCCTGACACCCCCTAAGAATCATAACAGATGCACAGCAATGCACCCAAATCAGAAGCAAACTGTTGAAATGTCAGAAATGAAATTCAGAATATGGATAGTAAAAAAGATGAATGGAATTGAAGAGAAAGTTGAAAAACAACACCAAGATACCAAAAAAACATTTCAGGACATGAATGAAAAAAATGAAAAACTCACTAAAGAGACAGACAACATAAGAAAGGATAAGGCAGAACTTAAAGAAATGAAAGAGTCATTTAGAGAACTACAAAATACAGTAGAAAGCTTCAACAGGCAAGACCTAGCAGAAGAAAGAATCTCAGAGCTTGAAGAAAAGACTTTTGAACTAATCCAGTCAGTCAAAGGTGCAAAAAAAAGAATAAAGAATGAATAATCACTCAGAGAAACATGGGACTATGTGAAACCAGCCAATATATGAATTATAGGTATCCCGAAGGGAGAAGAGAAAGCAAAAAGCATGGAAAAGCTATTCGAGGGAATTACTGAGAAGAACTTCCCTGGTAATGTCAGGGATCTGAATATCCAGATATAAGATGGTCACTGAACACTGGGAAGATTCACAGCAAATAGAACATCACCAAGACACATAGTCATCACCCTGGCCAAAGTCAAATGAAGGAGAAAATTCTCCAAACCCCAAGATGAAAGCAGTAATTAAACTATAAAGGAAAACCCATGAGGCTGACAGTAGACTTCTCAGCAGAGACCTTATAAGCCTGAAACGTTTAGGGCCCCATTTTTAATTTTACCAAACAAACAACTGTCAGCCAACAATTCTGTATCCTGCATAACTAAGTTTCATATATGATGGCAAAATAAAGACTTTTCCAGACAAGCAAACACTATAGGAATTTGTCAATACTAGACCTGCAATACACGAAATTCTGCAAAGTGCATTATATATGCAACAACATGATAGATACCCATCGGTGTAAAAACACCCAAAAGTTATAGCTCACAGCTTTTATAAAACAATAGCATAAGAGGGGAAACAATAAGGTATCATCTAACATGATGAACGGAACAGCAGCCCACATAACAACATGAACAGTCTGAATGCCCCACTTAAAAGACACAGACTGGCTGAATGGAAGAAAAAACACAACCCAACTATTTGCTATCTCCAGGAAACACATCTGAACCACAAGAACTCACACAGAGACTCAAGGTAAAGGGATGGAAAAAATATTCCAAGCAAATGGAAACCAAAAAGCAGATGCAGTCATTCTCGTATCAAATAAAATAGACTTTAAAATCAATAATGGTAAAAAAAAAAAAAAAGACAAAAATAGTCATTATATAATGGTAAAGGGAGCAATTCAACAAGAAGACATAACAATCCTAAATATGTATATGACCTAAGATATATATGGAGTTCCCAGTTTCATAAAGCAAATTCTTCTAGATCTTAGCAAAGACATTAAACAGTAGCACCTCAATTCCGAGGAACTTCAATACTCCACTGATAGAACTGGATAGAACATCAAAGCAGAAAATGAATAAAGAAACACTGGGCTTACAGGACTCTAGAACAAATGTACCTAACTGACATCTACAGAATATTTTTCCCCCAAACTACTGAACACATATTCTTCTCATCAGCACAATGGAACAATTTCCAAGATCGATCATATCTTGGGCCATAAAACAAGTCTCAGTAAATTCAAAAAAATCAAAATCATACCATGTATCTTCTCAGCCCACAGTGGAATGAAACAAGAAATCAATTTGAAGAGAAACACTCAAATCTGCACAAAGTCATGGAAATTAAAAAACTGTTGCTGAATGATCATTGGGTAAATGATGAAATTAAGGTGGAAATCAAGATTCCTCAAACTGAATGACAAAGTGGACACGAGCTTTTAAAATCTATGGGATACAGAAAAAGCAGTCCTAAGGGGAAAGTTCATAGCCTTTAATGTCTACATCAAAAAGACAGATCAAAAATTAATAAGCTAATGTCACATCTCCGGGAAATAAAGAGGAACAAATCAAACCCCCAAAGTCAGCAGAAGAAAAGAAATAAAGCTCAGAGCAGAACTAAATGAAATGGAAACCAAAAACACAACACAAAGGATCAATGAATCAAAAGGTTCTTTGAAAAGATACACAAAATGACAGACCGCCGGCCAGTTTAACCAGAAATAGAAGAGAAAGGATTCAAATAAGTTCAATCAGAAATGAAAAAGGAGACATTACAACTGATACCACAGAAATATAAAATATCGTCCACCAATACTACAAAAACCTCTACTCAAACAAACAATAAAGCCTAGAGGCAATGGATAAATTCCTGGAAATGAACAATTTCCCAAGCCTGAATTAGGACAAAATATGAATAGAAATCTTGAACAGACCAATAACGAGCAGTGAGATTGAAGTCGTAATTAAAAAAATCTCCTGACAGAAGAAAGCCCCAGATCACACAGATTCACAGCCAAGTTCTACCAGACGTACAAAAAGGAACTGGTACCTATCCTATAGAAACTATTCCATAACATCGAGGAGGAGGGAACTCCCTCCCTCATTCTATGAAGTCAGTATCACTTTGATACCCAAGCTAGAAAAGGATACAACAACAACAAAAAAAAGACAACTAAAGACCAATATCTCTTTTGAACATAGATACAAAATTTCTCAACAAAATACTACCAAACCCCCAAAGTCAGCAGAAGAAAAGAAATAAAGCTCAGAGCAGAACTAAATGAATTCAGCAGCACATCAAAAACATAATTCACTATGATCACATGGGTTTCATTGCAGGGATACAAGGATGGTTTAACATTAGCAAATCAAAAAACATGATTCACCACATAAACAGAAACAAAAACAGAGACCATATAATCATCTTAATAGATGCAGAAAAAAGCATTCAATAAAATCCAGCACCCTTTCATGATAAAAACCTTCAACAAACTAGGCACAGAAGGAACACACCTCACAATTATAAAAGCCATATATGACAAAGCCACAGTCAACATCATACCGAATGGAGAAAAGTTGAAAGCATTCCCTCTAAGAACTGGAACAAGACAAGGGTGCCCACTGTCACTTCTATTCGACATGGTATTGGAAGTCATATCCAGAGCAATCAAGCAAGAGAAAAAAATAAAGGGCATCCAAATTGGGAAAGAGGTCGTCAAACCATCCCTGTTTGCTAATGATATGATTTTTGTATCTAGAAAACCCCAAAGACTCCATCAAAAGACTCCTGGAATTGATACATAAATTCAGCAAAGTCTCAGGTTACAAAGTCAATGTACACAAATCAGTAGCATTTCTATATACCAACAACAGTCAAGTGGAGAGGCAAATCAAGGACTCAATATCATTTAAAATAGCTATGAAAAAAATAAAAGACCTAGAAATATATTTAACCAAGGAGACAAAAGATCTCTACAAGGAGAACTATAAAACACTTAGGAAAGATATTGCAGATGACACAAACAAATGGAAAAATATCCCCTGCTCAAGGATTGGTACAATCAACATTGTTAAAATATCCATACTGCTCAAAATACTTCACAGATTCAACATAATCCCCATCAAACTACCAGCATCATATTTCACAGATCTAGAAAAAATAATCCTAACCTTCATTTGGAACCAAAAAAGAGCCAGAATAGCCAAAGCAATCTTTAGCAAAAAGAATAAATCTGGAGAACATCATCTTACCTGACTTCAAATTACAGTACAAGGCAATCTAACCAGAACGGCATGGTCCAACTATAAAGGTAGAGACACAGACCAATGGAACAGAATAGAGAACCCAGACATAAAAGTATTTACCAATGACCAACCGATCTTTGACAAAGCAGACAATAACATACACTGGGGAAAGGAAGCCCTATTCAATAAATGGCACTGGGGAAAACTGGATAGCCACATCCAGAATAATTAAACCGGATTCGTATATCCTGCCATTTACAAAAATTGATTCAAGGTGGATAAAAAAGTTAAATCTAAGGCATGAAACCATGAATATTCCAGAAAAAAATGTAGGAAAAAGTCTTCTGGACATCGGCCTAGGCAAAGAATTTATGGCTAAGACTCCAAATGCAAATACAGCAACAACAAAAATAAGTAAATGGGACTTAATTAAATTAAAAATCTTCTGCACTGCAAAGGAAATAAGCAATAGAGTGAACAGACAACTTACAGAATGGGAGAAAATATTCACAAACTATACAACAAAGGACTCGTATCCAGAATCTACAAAGAAATCAAACAAGTCAGCAAGAAAAAAACAACCCCATCAAAAAGTGGACAAAAGACAGGAAAGTTTTTTGAAAGAAGACAGATAAATGGCTAACAAACATATAAGAAAAAATGCTCAACATCATTCATCATCAGGGAAATGCAAATTAAAACTACAATGAGATACCACGTTATCCCTATCAGCATGGCCACTATTAAGAAGTCCAAAAACAACAGATGCCTGTGTGGATGCAGAGAGAAAAGAACGCTTATACACTGTTGGTGGAACTGCAAATTAGTACAACCTCTAGGGAAAACAGTATGGAGGTTCCACAGAGAAATAAATGTCGTCCTACCATTTGATCCAGCAATGCCACTGCTGGGTATCGTATCTACCCAGAGGAAAAGCACTCATTTTATAAAAAAAATCCCTGCATTCAAATGTTCATCACAGCACAATTCACAATTACGAAGATATGGAATCAACTTAAGTGTCTATCAGTTCATGAGTGGACAAAGAAAATGTGGTGTGTCTGGGTGCACACTGTCCAGAAAGTATCCAGCCATTGTTAATACAACAAGAACATAGCACGTGGCTGGATACTTTCCGGACAGCCCTCCTACACACACCCCCACACACCGTGAAGCACTGCTACTCAGCCATAAAAAGGAATGAAATCATGTCTTTTACAGCAATTTGTCCTAAGTGAAGTATCTCAGGAATGGAAAATGAAACACTATCCGTTCTCGCTAATAAGTGGGAGCAAAATGATGGGTACACATGGGCATAAAGCAATATAAAGGACATGAGAAACCAAGAAGTGGGGAAGGCGGGGGAGGGTCGATGGATAAAAACTTACCTATGGGATACAATGAACACTATTCTGGTCATGGGCACAGCAAGAGACCTGACTTAAGCATCATGTAAGGTACTCACATAGCAAAAATTAATGTTTTAAAATAAAACAAAAAATCGTTTTCTTATTTAATTCTCCAGCAATGTCTAAGGTCAGTTATTAACATCGTTTTATAGGTAAAGAAATGGAAACTCAGGGAAATTAACTAATAACATCCAAGATCAGAAAATGTCAGTGTGGGGATCTGAACCTGACCCCAAATCTCTATAGCATCTGGTGAAGCTAACAGGTTACATCTCAATGTAGATCAATCAGGATGAGTTGCTGAAGGCAGCAAGCACCCCCTCATCTAGATATCATCTGCCACTGATCAGTTGAATCTATTTTTTTTCTTTTTATATATTCAGAAACGGAAAAGGCAATGTGTGAAAGAGCTTCCGAGAACGTGCTCCCCTGTGAAAGCGAGAGACAGGGAAAGAGAAGTTAAGCAGCAGTGAGGTATGCAGAGGCCTTTCCCTGAGAGTCCTATTGAGCAAGTCTCTTTTCAGATTTCTGGTCCACAGCCTGGAGCTATTCAAACCTAGACACCCAACAATTATTCTTCCCAAGAAACAACCAAAATAAAGTAATATGTCTGTCCTGTTCTGAGGCTCTATTGCCTATTTATTCATAGCTGGTAATACAGAATAATGAAAACATATTCTGGGATGAAAGTATACCACAAAGCAAATCATTTCTTAGATGATCTGAGCATTGAAAATGAATGGATACGAGAAAATTGTTACAAGGAAGATGATGCAGTATTTCTTCTTAAAACAAAAGAACAAGTACTTTGAATCTTTCCTCTTTTTGTTATATGGACTCGTAACTATTCCGAAAAATGAAAACAAGAAAAATGATGACAATTTCACAAAATGTTTTTAAAGAAAACAGATATTACTAAATACTAATATTAGAAGGGAGTAATTCATCATGATCTTACCAAAGCTACTAAGAATTTGTTGGTGTAAGAACAAAAATAAGCAGATCCATTTCTCTCCAAGATTATCAATATTATCAATTTCCTCATCTTAATGGTTAAACATTATTAGTCAGATATTCAGTCACTTGGGAAATTAATAAGCTTGATTCTTTCAACTGTGAGTCAGAAAGCTGTCTGGGGCAAATGAAAACCCAAGGGTTGCACATATTCTGCTTAGCTGAGTATCTTACCTGGGTTTGATCCTGTTGGCAAGGGGCTGCCTTTGATCTGTTTTTGTTTTTACCTTTATTTGGGAAAGTGGTTTTCAGCTTCCCAAGAATGAAACTGACCTCTTGTTTACATTCCTCTATAATCCTTATTTCCTTTTAGTATCTAGTTTGCTGTACTCAATATGTCCTCTCTTCCATATCATTCCCTTATTTCTTTTTCTTTAATTTCCCTGTTTCCTAAAAATGAATACAATACACATTTCAGGAAAGAAGTTATCCATTTAAAAATGAGTCTGTATTTCTGGACACATCATATTTTACATGCACCATGGCGTGATGCCCACTGTTCTCAGGAAACATGACCACTGAGGGGAAGGGGTTACATACCAGGCAACAGTAACCATGGTACACAGCAATTCACCTGTAAGTTGGGGATGGAGGTGAACAAGCCTCGCTCAACACATTCAAGAAACAACCTGTGAGTACGTACTATCACCTTCCAGCCTCTAAGCCCTGCCCACTGACATCAGCGTGGAATCAACTATGAAATAAAAACACTGAATAAAAAATACATGTATTCCAAAGTAGAAGAGAAAAAACAAGAAGCCACAGAAAGCATACATTGCATATCTATGGTCTTAGAAAGTGAAGTAACTCCTAAGCAAACGGGATCTCCCTGTGAGTGGCTATTCTGTTCTAAATACTGTTCCTCCCTGTCCCCCAAGATTGGTTATCCTATTGGGAAATACAGTCTAAATTTCTAGTTGGCAGAAATTTATTCTGTTGAAGAAGCACCCAAGACACGTTACCATGAATTGACTCAACTGGACTGTTCTCCTCTTAACGCCTGGTTAAGATGAGCCTCACAGGAATATGACCTATTTTTCACTTTAGGGAGAAGAGTGGGAAGAGGAGGGAAGGTGGCTATGTTTGGGCACAGAGCGTTTCCCACCATGCTGTATCTTCAGGGCCCTCAGTCAGCATGAGAGCAGCATGGACCAGGGAAAGACACCACAGACAAGCCTCAGCTATTCCAAATTTGCCCCAGCTGAGTCACACAGGACAGTGATGGGAGGAGACTCCCTTATTTCTCCGAGATGCATCACAAGTTCCCTTCCGCCAAGTTCCAAGGCTTGCGCCAATAATCCCAAAGCACAGGTATGTTATGAGCAAAGCTGGTTTCAACGCACCATCCTTGAACATAAGATATAGGTGCTTATTACTGGGGGCAGGAAGAACCTGCTTTCTAGGTACTGACAACCTGCAAATCCACTTTGGAATAGACACGGCCTCTTTTTAACTTACTAACAGCTTCTTACTGGGCTTGCAGTCTTTTTAGTGGTAATCCTCTGAAAACAACGTACTGAGGTTCTTATGCTCTTCCCTGATTGCCACTCGCGGAAGACAGACCTCGGGGAATAATGCCAGGAAAGGTCAGCCGTGTTCTCTGGGCCCTTTTGTCTGAAGCCTCTAGCCCCCTGGAGATCTGTCAATCCCAAGTGATGTCTCCATTTAGGTGCTGTCAGTGGAGACAGAAGAGGCATCGGGGATTGCTAATGACGTCTGCTAACTGGAGCACAGAGGAGATGCGGATGAGAGCTAGACATGCTCCCTTTGGGGAAAAGGAGTCTTATACTGATGTCTGAAAGTCGGGGTAAACAGAAAGGACCGTGAGCTACTCATGAATATCTCCATTTACATTGCTTTCAACCCATCTGCACATCTGGCGGGGGTGGGGGGCGTGGGGTCTGGGTTACCCTCCCCCACAGTGCTACCAAATCAAATTCACAGGTGCTTCGCAGAGCTGCACGAATGGGGGAGCCCAGTAGAAAAGAGTGATTCGGGTTTATTGGGGTAGGGGAAGAAAGAAAATAGCTTCGTGTTTGCTTCTGTTCTTTCTTTTTAGCAAAGAGCCACGAAAACCATGTTTAACGTCCACGGCAAACCTGAAACGAGGAAACTATTACGGATGACAGAGACGGAAACCGCGCGAGCCTAACAGAGCGGTGTCTCTCCGGAGCGATGACCGGGGCTTGGCGTGCTAGGGCATGCTTGTTTTGTTTTTCAACTTGATGTCATCAGTGGATAACACGATACCTGTTTCTGTGGAGCCCTAATCCTCCCAGCAAGCTATTTGTCCCTAGGTTCTCTTGTCACACGCTGCTGGCGGGGGGCTGGAGGGGGGAAGCAGCAATTTCAGAAGAGGGTTAATATAATTAGAATAAAGCTGGCCATTATACTGTGTGAAAAGATGACACCCGGCTCATCTCGGCCTAGCAACAAGTTACCACTGCCACGGCAGAGCGCGTCTGTCAGCTGTCGGAGGTGGGCTCCCTGTTAAGTAATAACATGCAGGAGGCATCTCACCCCGCTGTCAGTCAGCCCGCAATCGCCCTGACGCCGCATGCTTCGGTGCACCGAGCAGGGAGCCCTCACCCATCCCCTTTATTAGAAGGCTGAGCGGTACTCTGGCAGTGTTCTAACAAGGATCAGGCAGCAGGATTAAGCACTGTGACAAAGAGCATCTAATAAGCTAGAAAGTGGTGCATCTACGGACACGCTGGCTGGCTCCCAGACACAGATTCACTTTGCTCACTCCTCAGCCAAAAGGCTCAGGCCACTAGGGAAGCCAGGCAGCACCGTGATTAGCGGTGACCCTCTGACCGATGCTGCTATGAAGATCATATATCACTCAGAGGCTTATTCTGCAATTGCAAATTGGATTTTCCATTTTATTACCTGCAAAAGGACCGCATATGCTTCTTTCCAAAGCCTCTCTCTAGTACAGCAAGCTCTGCCATGCAACCGTAATTGTGTAAACACTACATCATGCAAAACAGTCATTCTCGTTGCTAGTTAGAAAAGTGATTGAATGCGATAGGCAATTGTGGCCCCGTTAATAAGCATGCTCATTTACACTTATGGAAATCGGTTGTTTCCATAATCACATTGTAAGAATTCTTCCTGAGTACTCAAAATCCTGAAACATGTGGCCAGGAGCGTCATTTATCATGCAGGAGGCAATCCGGGCGATCTGGGCAAATTTTTCACGTCATCAAAGTGGCATTCCCTTCCTTCCTAATTTTAAAATAATGCCACGGAGAGCTTTTTAAAGTAACGTGCTCTAAAAGCCAGGCTCACTCATAAATATCTAAGACTATGGCCTAACAAGGTAAAACGAAAAGAACCATGGCTGATCAGGTTAGTCTGTCATTAGTATACTAGATTTGCCTAAACCCCAGTAATTGATTTGCTCAGGAAGAGATCGAGGTGAGACACTATGACAGCTGAAAGATCCCCTCTGCTCTGCAGCAAATCCCTACAAGGAAACTAACCACAAATGACTCCAGTACAAAATAAAAGCTATGTTTAGGGCTGCTCCATACATAAAAAGATATCCTACACATAAGTCTCCATAATTCTCATTACAACGTGCTAGGCTACTAATTACAGAAACGTATGATTATAGATAAATGGCTGACTTCGGAAAGTTCCTACTTTCTCACTTCTTTAGTAACACACTTTACCGAGTGGAAAATAATCATAGGCCTATAAAATGATGCTTATATTGGAATGCCAAATGTTTGCAATAACTGAACACTGGAAACAACCAAAATGTTTATTACCAGGCGATAAGCAGACTAATGTGCTACAGCTATACTAGGAAATGCTTTAGTTATCAAAATAGATTTCTTTGTATGTACTGACCTGGAAAGAGGTCTACACTCCATTTAAAAACAAATTAAGGATATACTAAGTTTGCTATCAAATATATTTTGGAAAAATGTAGAAGAAATAAATCCTATATATGTGTATGAACAAATATTTACGTGAAAAAGAAAAAGAGAAGGATAGATTCAAGTTGTTGATTTTGGTTTTCCCAAAGGAGGGAAATTAAGGTGGGGCAGGGATTTGAACTAACTGGCAGAACAGAAGGTAAAATATTAATTTTCTCTTTAGAGAATTTCATCTTGTTACAAGTGTGGATTATTTTCATTATTAAAAAGATTAAGGGACATTGAAAGGGGGAATTGTCAAAAACAAATTCGAAATACACGGTACAGACTAATTGGTACAATAATCTTATTTAAAATAGCATCATCCTATCGCAGTGAACACTATGATGGGGCCTATTCTCTTCTGTCTGAATTACAGATGACGGTCTACGAAGCTCTAAACGGATTGAGAATCCAGGTCTGAAGTCAATTCTCTTTCTGTGCATCATTAATGCAACGTTAAGCTGGGATGACTTGTGACAGCTCTCAGATTTATTCTGCGGGGAACGCAAGGCCACACTGTCATTCTGGCATTCGTCTGCTTGGCCTTTCTGATAACACGTTTTCAAAACAGGCATTTTGCTCCTTTAATTCATGCAATGCATCACTGCTTTATGATACCTACTAAAACAAACTGTTACTCTTCTGATCTAGCCTGGGGAAGAGCATAATTTAAATAAAAAAGATTAAAAAACAAAACACCTTGCCAAATAGCTTCAACAGAAACAGCACCTGATTTATGTGTGTGCTGGTGTGAAGAGGTCCAGAAGTCCTTAGCCAATGAAGAAAAATAGCATTTTACATCGTTTCCATCTGATGCTCTTCCTGGCCATTTGGTATCTGTGGTCCAGAGTAAGATGGCGTCAGAGGGACTCCCAGTCACTTATGGATGTGATTAACTAGCAACAGAGCAGTGAGCACCCTTCACACACACCACTGAGGGTGCTTTATCTTGCAAGCTGAAATGGCTGTTGAATAAATATTTCATATTTTAAACCTGACATTTATTCGGGATTTTCCAATCATTTCTTCTACACATGGGAGGCGATCTTATTTTTGCATGCCAGATTTACCTTTTATTGTTCATGTCATGTTAGGACATACAGACAAAAGTCCAGTCGACCTGGTTTCCGATCCCAAGCACCATTCATTGCCTTGGTGACCGAGACACTTTGGTGACTGAGAGACCTTGTGCTCTGTTGAGCTATAGTTCCCTCATCTGACAAGTGAGGATGATGTTATCAATAGACAGGACCGTGGTTAGGAGCCGGAATGTGTAGACAAAATGGTTCTATAAACTGCAAAGCATTTTGGAAATATAAAGTATTATTTTCGTTATTATTTTAAGTGAAACCCGCAAAGGAGAGAAAGTATATATTTGAAGACAATTTGTCTAAAACAGGAGTTCCATCGAGGAATTCTTAAACTCCTGAAATTGAATGTAAAATTTGCATCACAGCACTATTCTAAGGAAAGGGCTCCATTCGTAAGATTTCCAAAGGTCTGTGATCAAAAGTAGGGTTAGGATAAAATTTAGGAACACTGATTTCATTTCCTAGAGGACTGGAAGATTTCTAAACAGCAGCAATCTGCTATATCCTGCTGGGTGGGTTCCTGAGGGTGCGAGGCCATTCCTTGTCCTTCTCCCCTTCGAGTTCCCCAGCTCACGGGGGCTGAGTTGGGGACATCCTTCCGACCCCTTGGGAAGCTGGCAATATCAGCACCAAGGGAGCCTTAAGTACCCCGAAGACCCCGGGGAGAAGTCATTGGTTAACGCAACATACACCAAAATAAATGCATGTTCAACTGGTAAGTTTCAGTATCCTTACTTCTCATAGAATCAACAGTTATCACAAAGCAGCCTTCGCCACAGCTAACTTGAAACTTAAATAGGACTGCTTTAACGATAAAACATTTTTTCAGCTAGTTTAGCACTTATTTAACATTCTATCTCAAACCCCCCTTCCACGATTATTTCACTAGCAAGATTTAATATTAATAATAGTGTTAATTGATTTTTGGTACTACAGACAGAAACCGTTTTTCTCTTCCTAGATAGCCCTCTAGTCCTTAGTTAATCCCTAAAGCCCAAGATACGTGGCTCGCTCCCATTCATATTGCTCAGTTATTTTTATTTCAGAGCACCTTTGGGAGAACTGTAACACCCTTTAAAAAAAAGCAAACAAACAAAAACTAGTAAAGTCTGTGTCAGGTGAGGGGCACGTGGTGTTGGAAGAGTAAACTTTAGAAATTAATAACTTTAACATCTATAGTTAAGAGAGAAGATCCAAGACAGTATCTACCATTTAGGCTGTGAATATACAACCGTATGCCAACACAATGACTAGAAAACGTCAAGTTATTAAGACTGAGCTGTAGATCCTACTCATTTATAATTCATAAATATCTTACCAAACTGACACAAATCTAAAAGGACTATAATTCCCAGGGTTGGCCAGGGTTTCAGGAATGGACACTTTCCCTACATTGATGGTTAGAATCCAAATTGGGACCTCTTTTCTGAAAGGCAATTTGGTAATATGTATTAAGAGCTAT
Organism: Avahi laniger; assembly: GCA_963575035.1. NCBI lineage: Eukaryota > Metazoa > Chordata > Mammalia > Primates > Indriidae > Avahi > Avahi laniger. The sequence continues at coordinate 44,538 of CAUYSK010085440.1, read as the reverse complement.
AAAAACGTTCATATTGTTTGAGCTAGTAATTCCACCCTAGTAATAGATTTATGCTCAGGAAATAATATAGATATTCACAATGATTTACAAAAACAAATTGCCAGTGTTGCATATATCCTACTGAACAACTGGAAACAACTCAAATGTCTAAAATAAATAATAAATCATGAGACGCTCATGGGATGGTATAATACGTAGCCATATGATTAAAAATGTTTTCAGATAAAATTTAATGACATGGAGTAATGGTCATTGACACAATATTAAAGGGTGAAAAGTAGGCTATAAAACTTACATAGCGTATGGTTGCTTTTGAGGTCTTATTTAAAAAATCATTTTCCAGGCCAATGTTGTGAAGTATTTCCCCTATGTTTTCTTCCAGTAGTTTCACAGTTTCAGGTTTTACATTTACATGTTTAATCCATTTTGAGTTTTTTAATATAGTGAGAGGTGGCAGTCTAGATCCATTCTTTTCTTCATGGACACAATGGTTATTTAGGAGCATGTTGTTTAATTTCCATGTATTTGAAAAGTTTCCACAGCTTTTCTTGTGAAGAGAGGGCTGTTGCTTAAGTCAACAGGTAGCTCAAATAGGAAGGAGAGTTGATGTATAGATAATGCACATTATCATGGGAGCAATGAAAATGAGTAAAATGCAGCTATATGCAACAACAGGGATAAATCTCATGACATAATGTCAAGTGAAAGAAGTCAGAATACATACTGAATATATACTGAAAACATACAGTATTCTTGGCTAAGTTTTTTTTTTTCTCCCCTTTTCAGCACTTTGAATATATCATCCTCTTCTCTCTCATCTGCAAGGTTTCTGCTGAGAAATCTGTTGGTAGTCTAATGCAGATTTCCTTGTATATGACATGATGCTTTTGTCTTGCAGCTTTTAAAATTCTGTGTTTGCCTTTTGATAGTATGCTTACAAGGTGCCTCGAAGAACTTTCTAGATTAAATCTAATTGGGGACTTCTGAACTTCCTAAATTTAGATGTCTATATCGCTCCTAAAACTTGGGAAGTTTTCAGCTATTATTTCATTAAATAGATTTTCTGTGCCCTTTTTCCATCTCTTCTCCCTCTGGGATTCCTATAATGCAAACAGTTGTTCACTTAATGGTATCCCATAAGTCCCATAGCCTTTTTTCACTTTTTAAACATTTTTCCTTTTTTTTTTCTCCCCACTTACTGAGTTATTTCAAAAGACCTATCTTCAAGTTCAGAATTCTTTCTTCTGCTTGATATAATCTGTTGAAGCTCCCCACTGTATTCTTATTTTATTCATTGAATTCTTCAGCTCCAAGATTTCTGTTTGGTTCTTTTTTATGATATTGATCTCTTTGTTGAATTTCTCATTCATATCATGAACTGTTTTCCTGATTTCACTGAATTGTTTGCCTGTGTTCTCTTGTATCTAAGTTTCTTTAAGATTATTATTTGAATTTCTTTTCAGGCATTTTGTTAATATCCTTTTATTTGGGATCTTTACTGGAGACTTACTGTGTTTGGGGATATCATGTTTCCTTGTTTTTTCATGTTTCTTGTGTCCCTACACTGCTATCTGTACATCCAGTGAAATGGTTGTTTTTTCCAATTTTATGGAATAGCTTTCATAGGGAGAGAGTTTTTCCTGTAGATGGGTCCTAGGGTGTCATTTGAATATGGTGCATTGGCTAGGTTCTGGGTAGACTCAGTAGAGTTTCCATGCGGTTTCTTCAGTTGTAATCACATCAGCACTGTGTCCGATTGCCCCAGTAGCCTAGGCTGTGGGAGTCTGTGATGCGATGGTGTGGTTTTGCTGGGGATAAGGGTGCTGAGCTGGCTGTTGGGCTGGATGTGTGTGGGCACAAAGTGCTAGTTAGCCATGTGGCTATCTCTACAAGGAGGTGGGGCTGACACTGGACTGGATGCTGGGCCAGGTACATGCAGGTACAGTGATGTCAGGTGGCCCTGCAGCTGTTTGTCAGAGGGGCCGATGTGGTGGTCTGTCCAGGGAGTGAGGCTGCCACAGTACTGGCTGTTGGGCCAGGGGTGGGTGTGCCTGTGCTTGACAGGCCAGCTGGTTGTATGGCACAGCTGTGTGTGGGCAAGGCAGCCAGTTGGCTGTCTGGTGGCTTCCCCACTGTGCAGGTCTACCTGTTCATTGGGTAGGCGTGGGGGGTGGATTGTCATATGGGTTTAGATGCCAGGGTCTCAGTCATTCCACCTGGCCTAGGCTCAGGGCACCTGGGGTTGTGGTGCTGCAGGCACAGGTGCTGAGTGAATGTGGTGTAATGACAGTAGGTACTCGGGGATGAAGAGAGTCTACTGCACCTGGCACCCAGGGCAGGATGCGCCCTAGCAGTGGATCCAGTTTCAAGATGGTGCCCAGCTGCAATAGCTTAGGTGGTGGAGTGGGGTTCCTCAAAGTGGCTTCCTACTTTGAGGCATTACAGTTGCATGAGCTCCCAGCTACTCTTCAAATTGGATTTGGGGCCTGTGGGGACTGGGGGATTCCTGCAACAAGGATTGCCAGGGTTTGTGGATGCAACCATGACCGCTGGGGATCTCTAGCTTACCTTTTCCCCATGAGAAGTTGTTTTTCTCATTATTCTCATGGTGGGGGACAGAGACAGCATGTAAGAGGCATGATGCCTCACTCCCCTGTCTGTGGAAATATTCTGGTCGGGATTTCACCATTCCTATAGTTCTTTCCAGCATACTTCCTCACTTTAGCTGAAATACAGTTGTTGCCGTGGTCCCCTTTTGTGGGCAAGTCAAGCACTGTGCAATTCTAGTTGGCCATCTTTCTCTGGGTTGCCTTTTCACTGGGTTGATATTGTCTCCTGATGCAGAAAATATTTTTCATTTTCATGAAGTCCAATTTGTAATTTGTCTATCCTTTCTTTTGATGCCTGTGCCTTTGGTTCATAGCCAAGAAATCATCACCAAATCCAAAATCATGAAACTTTTGCCCTATGCTTTCTTCCAAGAGTTTTATAGTTGTAAGTCCTATATTTAGGGCTTTGATCCATTTTGAGTTTACTTTTGTATAAGCTGTTAGGTAAGGGTCTAATTTCATTCTTTTGAATGTGGATATCTGGTTTTCCCAGCACTGTTTGTTGACAAGTCTGTCTTTTACTCATTGAATGGTCTTGGCATGCCTGTCAAAAATCATTTGACCATATAGGTGAGGATTTATTTCTGGGCTCTCTATTCTACTACGCTGGTCTATACATCTGCCTTTAGGCCAGTACCACGCTATTTTCGTTACTAAAACGTGTGGCAAGTTTTGAAATCAGGAACTGTAAGTCCTTCAGCCTTGTTCTTCTTTTTCAAGATTGTTTTGACTATCTGGGGTCTGTTGCGATTCCATATGAACTTCGGAATGGATTTTTTCTATTTATGCGAAAAAGAAAAACCATTGGGATTTTGATAGGGATTGTATCAAATCTGCATATTGCTTTGGGTAGTATGATATGCTTTCACAAACAGGACAGAATGGATATTTTTAACAGGCTGAATTAATATAGGCAAGCATTTCCCTATTCAAGAGCTAAAACGCCAAGTGGAGGAATGTTTTTGTTTAATCTGATAGTTTATTCATATAGTCTTTAAAAAGAACAAAATCTCATGTAATTATACATGGAATAAATTATCATTTCTAAAATAATAAAATTTCATTAGGTTAGAATTATTTAGGAAAACCACCATACAAAGATTATGGAAACTGAAACTATTCCGGAAAAATTCTGAATAGAGGAAAAGGAGGAATAGGTTTGAGTCCAGGTAGGGCATCACACAGAAGCCTTTCTACAACAGGCTAAGGGAGGTGGGTGGGTGCCAGTGCCAGGATATGAATGTTGAACAGAGTGTAGCAGGTCTACAACGTTTTGCAGGAGGCTTGGAGCTCTTGGATGTTGGTGTGGCATATTTTATTTTTATTCTTGAAAATGGAAACTTCTACACTATGGCAACGAAACAGCCATGACTCATGTTTCACAATGTACATGGCTGACTATAAGCACTTCTGAGAGGCCTCACATGTTTCTGGTAGTTTTAAAATGCTGCTTTCTCAGGAATGTTGCGGTGGGGGGTGAGAGGGAATGGGATATACTTCCTTGGTCCCTGTGTCCTGGGGCATCTCCCTCCATTCTAGGATATGAGCACCAAATGAAGACATTGGTCACATGTGAGAAGCAGACCCAGGACTACTGTCTTTTCAGCATTTATAACCACACTTGACCTTTCATGTGCAATCATGTGTGCAAATACACAGTCTATGACATTACTGAGAGAAGGAGTCTGACCATGATTTAGACGCATATATAATTAAAGAGCCCTTTAAGGGAAGTTTGGAAAGCATGAGAGGTTATCAAATTTTAATTTCTTAAATATATAAAAAGAGGAAATGACTTCTTAGATAACCTCATAGGAGATAAAAGGCCAAGCAAACACATACTGATTTAATCAGTCTGAAGACGATCGCATAATCTTAACAATAATCGTCTTAATAAACTTCCCTTTTTAATGCCTATCCTCAAAAACAGTTGCTAAAAAAGTACGGCAATTTTTCAGCCAACAGAGTTAATACTGAAGTTTAAATGTCATAATACATTACTAGACACTTGCTCATACAGAAGAATGAAACGAAATTAACTTTATTTTTTTATTTATATATAAATACCCTTGAATCCAATTTTATTAAAGGTTAAGTAAGGGATCAACCTACTACATAGAACCTAAACTTAAGTTATATGTAAAAATGGCTTGTTTCAGCTTTCCTTCCCACGCTGGAGCTTATATTTTTATTACTTTGGTGCTGTGTGTTACACTCTCTACAGAGGCAGTAGATGGTAAGAGTGCAGATATTATGTCATATAGAATATGCACTAAGATAATTAAGAATTGTGAGTGACACAATTTCAAAGTCTACATAAAAAACTTGAATAACTGTAACCTGATTTTCTGCGAATTCAAAATTCTTCATGCTCAAAAAACAATCCAAATATTTTCAGGTTACGTATTAACAATCCATTTTAGTGCATTTTGATAAAAAGAACTTATTTTCACTTGTTTTCAGGTTTAACAAGAATATCTTAGAAATAAGTGGCAGTAGAAAGAAAATCACAACTATCTGAAAGTAATTATTGCCATGTATATAATATTGCCAACCATGTGTGTAACAGAATAAACATATATACCCTACTTCAAGACATGAGAAATATAAGAAAAGCAAAAACTACATGCTATAGCAGAAAAAAATGTGGAAATATTTATAAATTTCTACTCTTATAGATAACTATATACTTTTTTTGTGTGACGAAGGGCAAATGACTATCCAAAAGCTAATATAAACAAGGGATGCCTTATCATCTAGCATTAATTCCATAGTCAAGCACAAGCCAAAGACGTAAACGAGTATGTTTTAAAAATTTAACAGACTTAAGAAAAACGAAAGCAAAATAACTATACAACTTGAGGGAAGAAAAAACTACCCCACCTCAAGGATCTACTTAGACAACTTACCAGTCCTAACATGTAAAAACGCATTCCTATAAATAACAGAGTGAAAATGGAGATCTACCACAATTTTGGATGCGGGTGAGGATGATTACATCACGAATTTGTTTCCAGTATTTTTGGAAAGCCAACTGTCTTTGGTTAAAAATATGAGAAACTGCCACGATAACAAATAACAAAAAAGGAAAGTACTATGATACTCTACTCAAGAAAGAAAACAATCAACAAACACAAAATCGTTTTTAACGTGTGAAAGAGTTTCCGAAGCTCAATTTATTTACACGAAAAAATGGAGGCTGAATTAGCTGAGCCTGGACTTGGATCCAAGTATTCGCACTTCTAAACAACTCTTCTGATTGCTACTGGTTTACACAGCACTGTCAGCCCCCAAATTTCAGCTTCCTGTTGTCAATTCCCAAATGCTAGACTATCCTGGTGTTTCTCATCACCACCATAAAAACTAACTCAAAAAAAGAGACATGGAATTAACATATTTTGAATGGCAAGAATTCTTTTAAACACAAAATAACAATCTTAAGCAGTAAATAAATTCTTTATCTATAAGTGACATTTTATACATTCTTCACATTTATCATTTTGTTTAATTTTCATGATATGGAGACCCAAAGAGATGTTCACAGGGGAAAAATTTTTGTTTGGTAGTAATAGTATGTCAACAAACAGGAACAAATGGTGCCCTATAGTCTAACCAAAGCCAGGTCGTCTAGTGAACGATGCAAATTTAGGATAGCAAATGGTAAATCTTAGAGATAAACAAAACTGGGCTCCTCACAGGGGTTAGACTTGTGGCTCAAATTTTTAAACAATTGTACTTTAAAAAATGATGTCATTCAAGATCATTCACAGGAAAATCCACTGCCTCCTTCCCAGTCACTTTTCATCAGATGATGTGGTCACTCGCATCGCCCAAACACGTGACAGACAGCCTTTCTCGCTTCTGTACCTACACGAACGCCCTCTTCTCCCTTTTGTTTCCTGACAAAGTGAAACTCAATGTCACCTCTTCAGAGAAGCCTGCCTGGACTTCTTCACTCAAATATGGTCCTGCTCTTTTTGTCCCTCATAGCATCTGTTTGTTTCACAGAACTTATCACATTTTACTATTATTTTGTTCACTTTCATTCCCTTCGGTATGTTTCTCCAACTCCACTGCAAGCTCCACGGGCCCAGGGGCCACCAAGCTCTTATTTGGTCCCTGGCAATGAGGCCTTTCCCGTGCTCCGTCTGCAGCAAGGACTGCTGTGCCCGTTCTCCTATCACAGGACCAGACCCAACTGTTTCCTCAGCATCTTTCCTCATTAAGTAAGGAAAATGGAATCAAAAATGGCTGCCTTCAATGACCATAAACTAATTCAAGATCAGGGAAGATGTTTTTTGCATTTAGGTACCAGAGACTAGCCCACATGCTGTATGTATCTGATCTCAGGCCTCAAAAGAATCTGCAAGCTGAGGAGGTGCTTCACAGTTCAGGAAAACGAGGTTCAAGGAGGACTGCATCATTTCCCCAAGGCCACAGAGTCCGTCAATGGTAGAGCAAGTTTGCGGATATGGAGTTAGAACTCAGGAGTAAAGAAATCCAAAATTAAAGTTAAATATCTTCAAGAAATGAGCCTATGTAAGCATTTACAGAAGGGCCAAAACTATAACATTCTGGACAATAGAGATTAGAGGAAATCGAGCTATCTGAAGAGCACACACTACTTTTGTATAACTCAAACTATGAATACATAAGTATATATAATATCATTTGCTTTATATTAATGGGCATAACTTGAGCTGGGGAGCCAAGCACGTGACTATCTGACTTCTTTATTCTCACTGGCGTTTTCAACTGTGGGTACCACTTTAGGGAGGACTGGAGAGCCAAGGATACAATCAGACATAAAGATTGCATTTCTCTAGTATTAGATAAGATCCAGTATTTTTTCATTCTTTAGATATTTTCCCGAAAATATTGCTGTCACTTTAAATCTTTAACCCATGCATATATATATATATTTTTTTTTTTTTTTTTAAGAGAAATACTGTTCCTTTTGTACAGTGCCGTCTCTGTCTTTGGGGGCTGCCATGTTGGCACCAAATTACACGCAGCAGAACAAAAAGCACCTCACTCCAGTTCAGTGAAGCATTTGAGCATGGGCTCTGATGGCAGTTTGCAGATGCTTTCTGATGATGAATGATAATATTAAGCTCATACTCGAAGGCAGCACACAATAATTCTCCATTCTCTGATATTAAAAACCTATAAAGGAACATAAAGCTAGCCTCACACTGTAATTTACCCCCTCTGGTTAAAGCACTCTTCTGAATTAACAGGCCTCAAAGAAGGATGGGAAGCTTCAGACAGGTTGGCAGGTGTCAGGGCTAACTCAGGACAGGGGGGAGCCGGGACGGCAGAAAAATGGGCTCCGAGGTGGCGAGCAGGACGGTTGGGTGAGTGACAGGGAAGGCAGCCATCGAGATGGCCCCAAAAGGAAACAAAGTGCAACTGCAATTCTCCCACGTTGGTGCAAATCTGCATTTATCAGCCTTGGGTTTCTAATGGGTTTTAAATGTCCTTAATCTTAGGTAATTTATGAGATGTACAGTTAAATAGGATGGAATAAGAGCACTTTTCTACATTCCCCTTCCTTAAAAATCTATTGTGGGAGGGGAAGAGTATGAAAATATAATAAGTAAAATAATTTCTTAAATGAAGCAAGTAAATGGTCACTATGTCGTTACTGCAAACTACGATGAACATTAACTGAATTCAGGGAAATTTAGACCAAAACAAGGGAGAGCATTGGCAGTGCGCAAACGGCTCCTTGGAATGCAAGTGTGACGCAGGTTTCTGTGAGGGTCCTAAAAGCCTCATCAAATGAACCATTGGCTGAAGGGCTAAGATCTAAGGGTGAGAGTTTGCTGGAGGAAAACGGGGAGCAGCGGGTATCCCCAGAGAACCCCTGTTGCCCAGCACACAACAGAAGAGGAACTGAAGGGGGAACCACAAACAGTGACCTTACTGTCCGAGAAGAAGCGACAGGAATAAGGGAGGAGACACTGTGCTCCCTCATCAGCACACTGAGAACCTCTGATTTCAAAGTGGTGAATGTCTGAAAAGAGACGGGGCTGTTGCTTAAGCCCATAGGCAGGTCAAATGGGAAGCGGAGCTGACGCACGGATAATTCGCATTATCATGGGAGCAATGGAAATGAGGGAAACACAGCTACGTGCAACAGCAGGGATAAATCTCACGACATAACGCTGAGTGAAAGAAGCCAGAACACAAACTGAATGGTTCCATTTGTGCAAAATTCAGAAACAGCAAAACTAAACAGTGCTAGAGTTAAGGCACTGGTTACCTCTGGGCAGGGAGGAAGGCCTGCCTAATGGCTGGAAGGCTGCCCGGGGGGATGACTGAGGCTCTGATGGTATTTTCCTTCTTGACCTGTGTAGGTGTCACTTCAGTTTTTGCATGTTGATAATTCACTGAGCTATAACCCTATGTCATATGTGCTTTTCTATATGTATGTTATGTTTTAATATAGGGTCCCCAACTTTTCTGACACCAGCGACCAGTTTCATGGAAGACAATTTTTGTATTGGAGGGGAGGTGGAGCTCAGGTGGCGATGCGAGTGATGGGGAGCGGCTGTAAATACAGAAGAAGCTTTGCTCGCTCACCTGCTGCTCACCACCTGTTGTGTGCCCTGGTTCCCAGGTTTCCTGGAAGACAATTTTTCCATGGACCAGGCTAATAATGGGGGGCGGACCTCAGGCAGTGATGCACAGGCCATGGCTTTGGAGTTGGGGATTGCAGTTTTAATAAATACAGTGGGGGGAGGAAAATGAGAGACAGAGAGAGAGAGTAAATGAATGAGAATAAATAATGCTGTGGGCATCCTAATAGAAAAAGCAAGTCACCAGTAAATGGAAAACTCAGGCCAGCCTCTGACGTCACTTTAGCAAAATTCAATGCCAAAAGACAATGCCTACAAAGTTCTAGGGAAAGAAAAAGTGACATGAGATTTTTATATCCAGACAAATTAGCTATCAAATAAGAAAAGAAAAGATATTCTCAACTGTTATGGTTTGAGTGCTTCTGGCCCCTCCAAATTCAGGTGGAAACCTTAATCCCCAACGTAACAGTATTAAGAGGTGGGGCCTCCAGGAGGTGACTAAGTCCTCATGGTTGAGGCGTCGTGAATGGGCACAGGTGCCCTTACAAAAGGGCTGGAGGGAGAGAGCTCATCCCTCTCACCCTTCCGTCTTCTGCCATGTAAGGATACAACGTTCCTCCCCTCCTGAGCAGAAAGCATCAAGGTGCCATTTTGGAAGCAGAAAGCATCCCTCACCAGACAAGTGAACTTGTTGGCGCGTTGATCTTAGACTTCCCAGCCCCTAGAACAGTGAGAGATAAATTTCTATTCTGTATAAATTACCCAGCCTTGGGTATTTTGTTATAGTATCGTGTAACAAACTAAGACATCAGTATGTAGGAACATAGGATGTATTAGAACATGAACCTGTTTAAGAAAAGGTAACTACTTGACAACTAAATCCAGCCAATTATGCAACAAATCAAAAAGCCATCAACTTATTTTTAAAAACACAGTTTGAAATAGTTATTATATATTTATGTATAAAACACATATATAATTATGTGTATATATGTACATATGTGTACACATATGTAGAAAGCTTCTCAATATTGTCCATAATTTTTATTTTTACTTTAGAGTAATCTTTAAAGAATTAACATCTTAACATTCTCAGGCTCAAATAGTCAAATTTCAGTAATTTCTTCATTTGATTTTCCTTTCTCAAATTTAAATAATATTATCTTTATTTGTCAATATAGTTACCTTTCGACCTCTTCATCCACCCTTCTCTCGGTGACAAGGACTTATCTCGGATGATGGTCACCAAGGCATATTAATTGTTATTTCAAGATGATGGGATTTTGGAGTGAATTTTTTATCTTTCCGAATGTTTTAGTTGTTTCAAATAATGAATATAAATTATTTTATGATAGCAACACAATCACTTTTTTCTCCCAAATTGAACTAGTTGGTATAAAAAAAATGGTCTCGTTTCCTTTTGCCTACCACCCTCCTATTCCAGTAAAAAAAAAAAATGCAATATTTAATGTACCTAAAAACTAGACTTCTTTATTTAGTAAAGAAAGAAAGAAATAGTATCTACCGGATGAAGTGAGCCACTAGGTTCAAGGTAGATCAAGTACTTTAATGATCAAACAGGAACTACCACGCAGGAATTGTATACGATTTGACTGTTTTACAAAGAAGATGACATACTCTGACGACTAAACTTGTTTTCCCATTATCAAAACCTACACTCTGAACTCCAGAACATTTTCTCTAACAATGTACCTGGAACTAATGAGTTTAAGAGTTGCAAAGAACTAATTAATGTGCATCCCTCACCACGCAACCTGCCAACTTGGTGGTTTTTGCCGAGATGTCCACCATCGAAGGAACACGATGTCACCTCCCCTCCTACCTGCAGTGACGGAAGTCACTGACTTTCGAGTCAACTCACCTGGGCAGACAGAGTGACGACGTTCCGCCTGGCTGCATCTGTTGTTATAATTTCACGGAGCAGAGAACTCGAATAGAAGAAACAGATACATACCCTTCCAAAGTACCCAATGCAACTTTCATGTCAAACTTAAAAACAAACAGCCTATCTTTTCTGGGATAAATCTGTGCTTTGGGCAAATTTACAATCACAAAGAAGGCCAATGAAAGTTCAAACAGAAGCTGGGAGGAATTTCATTTTCCTTAGAAACAGAAGGCTGTTCAGTTGCGGACTGCCACTACACACACGCAGATAGTACTGATCGTGCAAGGTAATCATGGAGCTAGAATTTCAAAGTTTGCGTCTCTAATGATATATAAAATGTCCAACCCAGGCCACTGCTTTTGATCCAAGTTTCAGGAGCCTCTTAGGAAAAAATCTTTCGTATTCTTCACTCCAGATCCATACTGTGAACTAGGCCCTGAAATCTCCAGTGGTGACATGAGTAAACATTAACAGTAAAGTGATTAAAATAAGAAAAATGTTAAAACAGTATTCAAGACACCACTAGCCAAGCGGCGTCGTGCTAATGACTTCTACTTTTAGATGACAAGTCGTGCTATTTAGACAATCAAATTTCACCGCAGACATCCCTTCAGGAACAGGTACCAAGGCAACCACGCTGCTGCCAGGCTGTGGGTAGCTGTGGGGGACGAGAGGAGGGAGAACACACTGATAAGAATCCAAAACACCACCACACACTTAAAAAATTGTCTGCAGAAAAACTAAAAACTGGACTTCATTCAACATCCATCTGGCATCTCTGAGAAAGAAAGAAATAACTCAGGGCTCCCTGTCTTCAACAAATTTTATATTTCAAAACTGCAAGTAAGGAAGATTCCAACCCTCTGAATGAGATTATTTTAAAGAGATTGGGTGGCTGACATTTTAGTGGTATTTCTGGACATGACATCTCTGGTTGATTACTCGGGTACAGGATAGTGAGCTATTAGTCCCTGTAACCTACTCCTGTTGGAACAGCTAAAAGCATGACATGGCTGCTGTCAACATACGTCACAAAAGATTCATATTTCAAAATAGCTTTGTGTCAAAAGCTATTAATCATAATATCAATATATAGAATGAGGGAGGCAAGCAATGTAAACTTCATTCCTCCCCAATATGAATAACGGAAAATTGGCCGTGAATACACCTACACTCTTCATCAAACTCAGTGGAATTAGGATGCGGAAGTTACTCAGTCCCCCAGAGACCAGACAGCTCATCTGGAGGAGATGGGGACCCGCCATGAAGTCAGGGAAAGTAATCACGTCCACAAATGATACTGAATTACGAGGCTTAGTCGTACATTACTATATGTGGCAGGCTGAATAATGGCCCCACCCCTCCAAATATATTTATGTCTCAATCCCTGGAACCTGTTCATGTCAACTTACAAGGCAAAAAGGACTTTGCAGATGTGATTAAGCTAAGGATCTTGAGGTGGGGAGATTATGAGGATGAGCCAGATCTATTAACAATTACAGTGGTTCTTATAAAAAGGATGGGAGAGGAAGCAGAATGAGAAGAGAAGTCAACGTGATGATGGAGTAGAGCGAGGTGATGGGTTCTGAGGATGGAGGGAAGGGCCACAAGTGAAGGAACGTAGGTGACCATTAGAAGCTGAAAAATGCAAGGAAATGAGTTCTCCCCTAGAACCTCCTAAAGGAATCAACTTGAGTGACACCCGGACTCTAACTCAGTGAAACTGATCTTGGACTTCTGACCTCCAGAACTGTAAGAGAATAAATTGGTGTTGTTTCAAGCCACTAAATTTATGGTCACCTGTTACAGCAGCAATAGGAAACTAATACACACTATGCAAAAACATTCTGAGTGCTTATCTCCATGAGCTCTTTCAGCTATTCACAATATCACCTCCTTCAGCTTAGAAAACTTTTCAAGGCCTCAAAATATTATACGAGTCATAAAATGTCTATAAAACTTGTTGCCTCTTGTTACATAAAGTGAAGGTAGAATAATATTTTTATCTTGGCATGAAAAATTTACAGTGAAATAAGATATGTTTTGATTCTTACAGAAGGCTTTAAAATGTTATTAGTGATATTATTAAACCAAGAATACACTTCCGTATCAGATGCAAGAAATCGCAGAGGACACAAATAAATGGAAAAACATATCATGCTCATAGATTGGCAGAATCAACATCGTTAAAACGTCCATACTACACAAAGTGATTTACAGATTCAATGCAATCCCTATCAAAATACCAATCTCATATTTCACAGAACTAGAAAAAACAATTCTATGATCTTTTGGAACCATAAAAGAGCCTGAGTAGCCAAAGCAATCTTAAGGAAAAAGAACAAACTGGAGGCATCACATTACCAGACTTCGAACTATACTACAAGGCTATAGTAACCAAAACATCATGGTACTGGTAAAAAAAAAAGAAAAAAAAATAGAGACACAGACCAAAGGAACAAAATAGAGAACCCCAATATGAAATCACCTACCTGCCTGCAGCCAACAGATCTTTGACAAAACAGACAACAACGTACACTGCAGAAAAGAAGCCCTATTCAATAAATGGTGCTGGAAAACTGGATGGCCACATGCAGAAGAATGAAACAGGACCCCTATCTCTCACCACACACAAAATTAAAAGATGAATAAAACACTTACTGTAAGGCATGAAACCATAAGAATTCTAGAGGAAAATGTAGGAAAAACTCTTCTAGATATCGTCAAGGCAAAGAATTTACAAATAAGACTCGAATGGCAATCATACAACAACAAAAATAAATAAATGGGATTTGATTAAACTAAAAAGCTTCTGCACAGCTAGGAAAACAATCAACAAGGTAAACAGATAACCTACAGAATGGGAGAAAACATTCACAAGCCATACATTCCATAAAGGGCTAATAACCAGAATCTACAAAAAATTCAAGCAAATCAGCACAAAAAAAACAAAAACAAAAACAAAAACAAACATAAACAACCCCATCAAAAAGTGAGCAAAAGATATGAACCAAGCTTTTCAAAAGAGGAGAGACAAATGACCAATAAACATATGAAAAAATGCTCAATATTACTGATCATCAGAGAAATGCAAATTAAAACCACAATGAGATATCACCTTAGCCCTGGCAGAATGGCTTTTATTAAACAGTCCAAAACGGGCATTCTTCTATCACATCCAACCTCCCTGTGGTGGCCCATGCCATAAATACACTATGACTCACAGAAGGCTTCAAGTTAAGATGTAGATGAGTTAGGGTTTTTTTTTTTTTTTTCTATTTTATGGCTTTGATTTCAATGTTTATGTCAAAGACTGTTAGCAAAAATGGCTGCAACCATCCCACACTGTCTCCTCTGCACCTCCCACGCCCTTGGGAGTTTCCTTGCACACTGACTCTGGGCTTAGTCATGTGACTTGCTTTGGGCAATGAAACATTAGCAAATGTGAAGGATGCAGAGACTTGGAAGGTGCTTGTGCACCTCAGTTTAGACCTCAGGTGGTCCATCGAGGAGACCACCATGTGAATAAACACAAGTAGCACGTCAGATGTGAGAAGCCACCTGGAAGGGAACTGTGGCACCTTGGCCGAGGGCCTGCCAGCCCCCAGACATGTGAGTGAGACCATCGTAGGTCACCCAGTTATCTGCAACCCCTCAACTGACTCCAGATCCATGACGGCGCCAAGTAAAGACCTGCAGAGACAGTTCTGACCAATAAAATTGTGAGTGAATAAAATGGTTTTGTTTTAATTCACCAGGTTTGGGATTTATTTTGTTGTGTAGTAAAAGCTAATTTGACATAGTCTATAAAGCTAACACAAACATAATGTGGACATTTTGAAAAATTTTTAAAAAGTGGAAAAATAAAAATCACCTAGAATCTCAACACACAGAAATGTTGATCAACAACTTTTTATGTTTGTGTCAATATGTGAATATTCTCTATAAGTGAAATCACACTATAAATGCAGTCTTACAATGTGCTATTCTCACATCATTTTACATTCCGTAACCTACCACAGTTTATATAAGCATTTTTATATCATTGGACTGCTGTAAGGAGGCTTCAACATTGTCACTGTTAAAATTACTCCTGGAAAAAAGCGTATCTGTACAAACTTTTTCTGAGTTCCTGATTTTTCCTTGATAGTATTAACAGATTCTCAAGGGAACCTACTGCAACAAAAGGTGCGAAGCTTTTACAGTGTCTGGGAAATACTCTAAAATAGTCTACAACAATCACATTAACTTACAGTACAACAGCAATGTGTGAAAATGTCCCTTTCACCAAACCTTTACTGTCACTTTGTATTATTATTTTCTAAAACCTTCGTTCATCGATATAGTAAAAGACGGTAACTTGTTTTAATCTGCATTTCACTGATAGCTAGTAAGGCCGACCAGTTTTTTACATGCTTGGTCATCTAGCTTCTCTTGTGAAATATCTGGTCTTGCTAAATTTTTCTACGGAGATATAAAAAGTAGCTCTGCCATTTATCTCCAATACTCCTGAGAGTGGTTAAGGTAAGCTGATATTGTGGGGCCAGGGCAGACATGTTTAAGCCCAGGTTCAGTGGTCAAGTATACACAATAAAGCCATGGCTTTCACTGGCTTCCTAAAGCAGCAGCCCATGACCTCGTAAACTCTGAGAATCAACTGGGCTAAATGAGGGAGGACAGTGTTAGCAGATGCCACCAAGGTGATGTCTCAACATTACCCAACAGTCACAGAACACCTCACTGAGTGAAAGGCAGAAGTTCTGATGAGTGCTCGACGGAGGTACAAGGGGACGTGGGGACCACAGCCTAATAAAGAGCCAATGAATTTAAGTCATGAAATTTAATATATACCATTGCTTCCTTATTTTTTTCTTTTATTATTGTTTCTTTTGGTAAGGGCCAGCGTAAGTCTCATCTCTACTTGCTATGGACCGAATGTGCTCCCCAAACCCTTGCACCAAAATTCAAATTTGAAGCTCACACTGTTAATGTGACGGTATTTGGAGGTGGGGCCTTTGGAAGGTAATTAGGTCATGGGGGTGGAGCCCTCATAAATGGGATCAGTGCTCTTAGAAGAATAGACATGAGAAAGATGATCTCTGCCATGTGACGATACAAGTGTCACCTGCAAACTAGAAAGAGAGCCCTCACCAGGAACTGAATTAGCCAGCACCTTGATCTTTGATTTCCCAGCCTCCAGAACAGAGAGACATAAATTTCTGTTGTTTAAGTCATCCAGTCTGTAGTTTCTGTTATAGTACCCCAAGCTAACTAAGACATTGTTGAAACCTCTTCAGACTATCAGTGAGCCATGAGGGTCTCTGCCCAGGTTACACTCCTATTAAAATTAATATACACTTGGTGCCCAAATTTAGCAGTTCCTTAGCTGTTCTTCAGGTATCACTAGGTTATTAGCTCTGTTGGAAACAGAACTGCATCATGCCTTTTGTCCCTTTCACAAGGCCTAGAAAGATATTAGATGATAAGAATTTAATAAATACTTATTAGGTTCCTAACCACTTTCGCAGAATGCAAGTAATGGTTAAAAGCATGGAGTCCGACAGATACAGAGTCCACCCGTGTGACCTTGATGACAAGTTGCCCTCTCTAAACCTCAGTTTCCTCATCTGTAAAATGGGGGGAAAAAAGTAACTCCACCTCATAGGAATATCTTAAATCAAGATTAGCTGTCTTATTTATAGGAAAGAAACAATCATAGATGGAAGCTATTAGCATTGTCATTGTTATGAATACATTTTCAACTTCATTCATTCATAAAAACTGATCAATTTAACATAATGACATGTAAAGTTATAAAAATCTTATTAAAACAGAAAACCCAATGTTATTCCAAGTGGTGCCTGCTATAGTTCACATAGTCTCCGAAGATTATGATTTAACAGTGAAAAATTTGATAGGCTGAAGAAACATGAAGTTGTAATCAATGGGGGGTTCAAAGAACTGTTAGGAAGGATATAAACACAGACCAGAAAAATTTCTGTTAAAAAGTAGGTAAGCAGTTAAAGTAAAGGAAACGGTACTGGTGAGCAAAAGTTTTGGATTTGCAATTAAAAAAGCATGAATGAGAAGAACAGGCTTGATGTTTTGGTCAGCGTCCCAGGAACACGGTAACTTGAGAAATAAAATTTCCAAGATTTTTCAAGTTGGGCAACTCACTTCCCTGCATTCTTTTACAGCAAATTAGAGCACCCGAAGTCTTTTGGATAGCAATAGCTTTTACTTGGGTCAACCGAAATGACCAAACAATGAACCTTTAACACTAACCATTGATCTTGTTAATTGCATCTGTCACTGTATCTGCCCTTTTTTATTTTTTTAATCCACTCAGCCCTCTTCCAACACTATTCCAATTGTTAAATGGTCAGAACACACAAAGTGACAGATTTAGTGTTTCACTGGCAATTTATATAACTGACTGCCACACTGTCGTAGTGAATCATGATTTATCTGTCTCACATTGTAGCACATAACCTTTTAAATGCAAGGGAGAAAAGAAGTCAACATCCTTTTAAAGTTTAATATGTGACCATCTACCACTAGACCCTATGAACTAGATTTTAAAGAGAACAGATCGAATGAGCGCCGTATTGCTTTTCTCTTTCTATAGCAGTAACTTCATGCACAGCCCATGCGTGTATCCTAGGCTCAGTCCTTGTTCTTTACGTGCATGGGTTTCAGGAGAAAATCAGGGAGATATACATAAATGACACCCATACCAGTCACCTAATGGAACCTAGAATAAAGGGTTAAAAGTAGGAATATTTGCAGTGTGATTTCTATATTAGACCCATGGGTGGATTGGAGGGCATCTTAAAATTCCCCAAATTATATGTAAAACTTCATATGTGAAAAATATACATTTTGGGGGCAGTAGCTCTATAGGTTTCACTGGTCAAGGGGTCAATGATTCTTGAAAAGATTAAAAGGAATTTGATCTACTGTTGCAATAATGAAAAGGAATGATGACATAAATACGCACATGAACGATGAAACAATACCAAGGGACATCAAGCTTCACACCAAAGTTTATAAATAAAAAGTAAGAAATGTAAGAAATGGTCGTGTTATGGGCTGAACTGTGTACCAATCCCCACTATCTCAGAATGAGACTGTATTTGGAGACAGGACATTACTGAGGTGATTCAACAAGCCCAGGAGATAGGTCTGGAACAGATCCTTCCCTCCAGTCCCCAGAAGAAACCAATCCTGCAGATAATCTTGATATTGGACTTCTAACCTCCACGACTGTGAAAAAATAAACTCCTGCTGTGTAAGCCACTGAATCTGTGGTATTTTTTAATGGCAGCCCTAGCAAACTAATGCAGTTGGTCTTAGCTATAACAGTGGATTAACAGATACTGAAAAAGCAATAAAAACCAAAAGATTCTTCCCAGGGCTAAAAACTTGGTAATACCAAGAATAAAAGTGAAAATCGTCTTAAAGAATATATATGAGTAATACGGAGGGTGATATGAATCGTAATACTTCTATGTATGCTACGGAATCCAGCCAGTGAGTGGGAGGTTCAGAGGATAAAACGAGGAAAAACAACCTCTTGAGGATATGTAAATGGGTAAGAAAGAGGCAGAAAAATAATTGTATTACATCTGCCTACCCTGGTAGTTATTAAAAATTAATCTAGACTTAAGCTTCCAGGCATGAGGAGGTAACTAGACACAACATATACTTGCTTCTAGATACTGGGCAAGAGGTAGCACAGGACTGTGACCCTTAAGGGAAGGGAAATGAAAGCGGAGAACCCCACATTCACCCTGATTTTGTCTCAGAAGCATTTCCAGACAGCTGTGCAGGAAGAGAGAGATCAAACAATATGGTGGTGTTGCTAAGTTGACAGAAATCAGATTTGAAGTTACGGAGAGAGATGGGAATTTATGAGGCAAGGTAGCAGGAAAAGAAGAGCTATGGAGAAAACCCCAAAAAACTGCACAGGGGTTCCCAAGACTCTTTGCCCAAATAATAACTGCCATGTCCACAGCAAGATTCCTCAAGGAGGGAAAAGAAAAACAAAACAAAACAAAACCTGCCAGGGAAAGACCATCTACAGGGGAGATGTAAGATAAACAATTACCGGAGTTTGACCAGGACTAGAAAACATTCACATTCTGATCCACCAGGGAGGTGAGATGTTATGGAACAGCCTGGTCCTTACGCAGAGATCCCAAAAGTCTCAGGAATAGGGTTAATGAAGGCCAGGAATAAAGACCAATATGGATTAACCCTAACAAACATTAAAAACAAGCCTTGAAGGAATCAAGCTGGTCACAAATAACTTACCTACTTGCTAGAATGAAACTCAACAGCCTACAAAAGGAACACAACAAAATTCATATACTCAAAAGCATCCTATTCATAATGTCCATGAGACAGTGAAAAAATAATAGACAGGCAGAGAAATCAGTCAATGAAAACAGAATCAGAAATTGCATTAGCAGACCAAAAAAAAAAAAATTAAAATAGTTATGTATAAGGAGGAAAATATGAACATAATAAGGAATAGGAATTTAGAGAAATGAAATTATAAAAAGAGCTACATGAAATATACTTGAATTGAAAAATTCAAGGTCTGAAATAAAAATTTCACTAAACAGGCTTATTAGATTAGACATCACAGAACAAAATATCAGTGAACATAAAGACAGGGTGAAAGAAACTATCTGAAATGAAGCAAAAAGGGGGTGGGAGAGATTCTGGAAAGAAACGAAACAGATAAAAGGTTTTGTACAAGTGACCTGTGGAAGATATCAAGAGATCACAGGTGTCATCTGAGTTCTAGGAGAGGAAAGAGAGATACGAAATCAGTCCATCAATCAAGCAATTAAAAAATGGCTGAAAATTATCAACCAACCAACCAATCAAGAAATGATGGATGAAAATTTACCAAATTTGATGAATACTATAAACAAATAAACTTCATAAAACTCTCAAGGAGAAAGAAAGGACACTTCATTTAGGAAATTTCTGAAACCCAATTAACAGAGAAAAATTTTAAAGAGGTCACAGAAAAACAGACACAATACATACAGGAAACAATGATAAAAATGACACCAAAATAATGCAAACCAGAGACAACAGAACACCTCTAAAGGAAGATGGAAGAAAAAAAACAAAACTACCAAGATTGTCAATCTAAGGTTTTATATCCTGGGGAAAAAAAAATCCTTCGAAAAATGAAAGCAAAATAAAAATACTTCAGATGAAGAAAAGATGAATCTGTGACGAAAAAAAACCCACTATACTATAAGAGATATTAAAAAAATTCAGTAAAATAAAAAAAAAATTCTTCTGGATGAAGATAAACACCACCAGATGGAAGTTCATATCTACATCAAGAAACAAAAGAGTATCAGAGATGATAAATATTTCAGCAAATATAAAAGATTTTTCTCCCTTCTTAAATTATTTAAGATAACTGACCTACAAAAAAATTATAACAATTATTAGTGGAGGTTATAATATGTTAACCCATTTGACCTGACATTTACAGAACTCTGGTAGGGCTTATAATATTTTCAAGTGCACATGTAAAAACATAGACAATATGCTATACATTTTGAAGGATAAGAACCATACAGATTATGAATTTTAATCACAATGTAATTTAAATCAGAATTCAGTAACAAAAAAAAAGATTTGGAAATCCTAGAAATACCTGAAAACGAAAAATGTCTCAAGTCCTAAATAAACAGGCCAAAGAAGAAATTACAAGAGAAGCTGAAAAATATTTTAAACTGAATGATAACGAAAACACAGAATGTGTGGAATGCTAAAACAATGCTTAGAGAAAATGTATAATTCTTAATGCTTATATTAGAAAAGAAAAAAGATTAAAAATCAACAATCTAAGCTTGCACCTAAAGCAGCTAAAAAAAAAAATAGAGCTAACTGCACTCAAAGTGAGCAGAGGAAAGGAAATCAATGAAATAAACAACAAAGAATGAAGGAACTCAGTGAAATTACAATGCCGGTTCTTTGGAAAAGAGTAGCACAATTGATAAAGTCTTTGCTAGACCAATCATGGGGGAAAAAACTGGGGAAACACAAATTACCATTATCACAAAAAAAAAAAAAAGGAGACATCATTATAGATATTACATACCGACTTAGAAGAAATATACAGAATTTCCAAGATATGTGAATTACCAACTGACACTAAAAGAAACCGAAAATCTGAAGGGCCTTGTATGTATTTAAAAAAATGAATCCATAATTCAAAACTTTCCCACAAAGAAAACTTAAGACCCAGATAAATTCACTAATGAATTCTTCCAAATACTTAATGAAGACAAACTATCAAATGTTACTCATATTATGAAACCAGGATATTCCTGTTACAAGAACCATACAAAGATACTGTAAGACAAGAAGAAAACTACAGACTAATATCCTCCATGAACAAAGTGGAAAAAATTTAAGTAAAACACCAGCAAATCAAATTCAGAAATATATAAAAAAGAAAATACAAAAACTAAAAGCCACATGATGGTCTCAACAGATGCAGAGAAGGCATTTGACAAAATTCAACACCCTTTCATGATAAATCATTCTACAAACAAGACCACTTCTGAAGCCTACAAACCCTTTATAAAAAGGATTTGTTCTGTAAAATTTGGATTTCGTCAAAAAGCTTCACTCAAGGATCCAGAAGGCCACATGTGGCCCCAAAGCCACAGGTTCCCCACCCCGCTGGACCTTTTAAGCCATAGGAACAAGTCAATTTATCAAAAAAATCTTATAATTCTAATAAATGGAGATACGTATCATGTTACAGATTGGAAGACTCAATGTTGTTAACATAGATGTTAATTCTCTAATTGATCTGTCGATTCAGTCAAATCCCAAACAAAATCCCAGCAGGCTGATTCTAAAATTTTTATGTATGTGCCAAGGATATAGAATAGCCAAAACAATCCTGAATAAGTTAGAGGACTTACACTATGTGATTTCAAGACTTTCTATGAAGACATAGTAATCAAAACAGTGTGGTACTGCTATAATGAAGTATATTGATATTATATACTCTAGAAATATACTTACATAATAAATTGGTTTTTGACTAAGGCACCAAAGCAATTCAATAGGAGAAGGAAATTCTTATCCAGAAATGGTGCTGAAGCAATTATTTACATAGAAGAAAATTTATGTTATATCATACATAAACATTAATTTGAGTTGATCATAGACCTAAACCTTCATAAAGGGATAGATGTTTTTCTTTTTGTTTCCTACTAACATCTGCTAAGGGACTTTGAATGGTGCATGACATGTAGTTTGTGCTAAATAAATATTGTGTTGAATAAAAGTGCCATGCATGAAAAAAACAAAAACAACATGCTATGGTAAAAAAAAAAAAAAAAAAAAAAAAACAACCAAAGAAACGGAAGGAAAATGTTGGGCTAGAGAACGGTCAGGACAGAGCTCATTTGAGGAAAAAACATGTAAGTGGGTACCCAAAGACACAATGCAAGTATACAGGAGATGAAAATTCCAAGGAGGAAGCAAAGATCATAAAGCGGTGAGAGGAGGCTGTTCAGAGCAGCCCTTAGTGGGGGCGGGGAGTGGGGAAGTAGCGTGAAAAACATGGCGGCCAGACCATTCCAAGTCTTAAAGCTTCATAGGACACACTAAAGAACTCTAATCAGCAAAGGGATAAAATCCAGTTTGTGATTTTATAAGATCATCTTGACCACTGTGTGAAGAACGGATTGGCCAGAACAAGGCAGGAAGCAGGAAACCAGTTAGGAGACTCTTGTTGCCAGCCAGGTGACAGATGACGGTGGCTTAGACCAATGTCTCCGGGGAGCTTACACCCTAGCAGCTTTGGGTATTACCTGTGATTTCCAGTTTATAATGTTTACCTGTTTAATTGTTTGTTTCTTTCAAAGATTTCCTTCATCAGGGCAGGGATTATGTATAGTTCACTTACCACTGGTCCCCAACCAGTTACAAGAATATACTATACAAAAAAACCAAACGTCAGAATCTGATATGATATGGTAGATTAGACAGAAGCTGTCTAAGGAGAAGAGTCATTCTTTTAAAAACAGCAAATATAAAAGGCTACAGAGATAGTACTAAGGCATATTAAAATCACTAAACATATGGTAAGAATGAACATGGCCTTATTTACAAATGTCGGGATGCAGGCTACTGCCAGAAACTTAACAGAATTACAAAAGGCGCAATTAGATGCTTCATGCAGTAGGTAGTCAACTTACGAAATTAATGCAATTCTGGAAAGGCCTAAATAAACATAAATAAGAAAGGCTGATCCATGATGTTGTGACAAGGCCTGCAATACCCTTCGGGGGTGACTCAAAATAACACTGCATATTTTTTTTTTTTTAACAGGAATACTATAATATATAGGATATGCTTTGAAGGGAGATGCTACATAAATGTAAGATATTATATATGTATTCGGGTGATAACTGTATTTACAGACATGCCTCCGGAATAAAAAAAATTAAATCTGGAATCTCAGTTCTGTGGGCATTTCTCCCGGGGCGAAAATACATTTAGTGTCCTATTAAATCAAAGGCAGTCCACTGCAAACAGTGGCGGGCTTTACCAGCTGGCGTTAACACAGATTGATGCGCATTTTCAATCACACTGAATCTGACATTGGGCTTCCTGAAATTTATACTACGGAACGGAAACATTTTATGTGTTGCCACTTCCCACCCCCTTTAAGGCAATAACTTACCAGGTAGAAATATAATTCACTTAGTATTTTAAAAATCCATGCTTAAAGCATTTTCTGGGGCAAGAGAGTCACTGAAATAGAATATATAAAACGGGACTTGTTAAAAAATATCACGTAGGAAACTTGACGGGAGTCATTTTTGATTATCAACTAAGACCACAGGAATCAAAGGATATGATACATGATTTTTTGTGTGTGAAGTATGGCAAAAGAAATATTAACACAGAAATAAAACGTAAGAACAGGCTATAAAAGCCAAGTGAAAATTCAAAGTTGAGTACCAATATTCCGTTCCCTACGTTTTATTTTTCAAATAAAATTAGGGCATATATTTGGAATCACTGCAATCTGTCAGCTAATGGTAATTTACACGCCTTTTTATTGGCTCAGTATTGATACACTGATGGGTATATTATTGGGAGGAAGGCTATTGTTGAAGTCAAAAGATCCGAACTTTGGATTCTATCAATAATAAGTCATGACAATAATGTAGATTTAAGCAAGTCACATTCTCCCTCGGTTCCATCACCTTTAAAAAGAGGCCAGAGAGTTCTCCTTGGTTTCATTACAGAACTGGGATTAAATGCATGAAACTATTCTGTCCATTATGATATTCTACATAAACACTAAGGTATTTTTGTAATTCTACCACGCTTAAAATTAATCTCAAAACTGTTAGTGATTAACTGACAGATTCAACTTTGTACACGTACAAGTGGCACAGTTTACAATTCCACAAAGTCCTTGCCACTTACTGCTCTATCTATTAAGCTGGCTCTACTTTTCATAGTAACAGGATTTAGGCAGAGAAAACCAATTCTGATAACAATATAAAGCTGTCTTGGGTTAGGGCAGGTAATTGCCCAGGATGGAGGTCCTAGACTGAGGGAAAAAAAAGAAAGAAAGTAAAGAAACTTGCTTATTATATCTTTTGAATCTGACGATTCTACATATGGTTAATAATCACATTACAGCCTTTCTCCAGGAAAGAATGAAAAGATTTCACGTGATAGCTAAACCAGCTTGCCCAACTCCAGAACAGACTTCACACTCTGGAAAAAATCATCACAAAGAAATGGGCACTGTCACAGAAGGTAACGTGAGATCGTGAGAAATGAAACAACTGGAAAACGGTGTTGCCACTTGCAGAGTGGTAGATGCTAACATGGGAAGAAGAAGTGAGTCCAATCAGTTCATGCAAGTACTACAAAGTATTCAGCGCTTACTGAGGACAAGTTAATACGCAAAGGATGTCGAAAAGAAAGAAATGGATGAATGGATGAATGAATGAATGAAGCAAGCAAGCAAGCGATGGCCCAACCAAAGAGCCGGCCACAGAGCTTTCTAAGTAGAACCAGGTGACCTGCTCTCAGCCTCCATATGAAACTGAGAAAAAACGCAGAGACGTGGAAAATCACTTGACTTTTACTATGAAGCTAGCAGGAGAGGCTGACTGCAGCCACACCTTCGTGCTGCGTCTCTTGCCCACCCTGAGTACTGGCGACATTCAGCCCCCCTCATGTGAGCTTCCGTCTCTTCTGCCCCCTTCTTTTATCCTTGCTTTTTCTCTTCTGACAGTTCCTATGCGCCTCAGTTTTCACACGAGGATGATGCAAGGCTTTTCTTTGATCCGTAGGATACACCGACCCATCACACTGTGTCAGGGGAGCCTGGCCTCTGGATCTGCCCTGTCATTCTTTCTCACTAGGTTCTCAGCAACTCACTGCCTCCTCCCCGTCAAAAGGGTGGGGTGGAGGTGACCTCTATGCTCAGACTGTTTCAGGAGAGCTCAGGTTTCAGAAAAACTGGCCTCTAAATAGCCAAGGTTTAATAGTATAAAAATCCTCCCCACCGCACGTGTGTGTGTGTGTGTGTGTGTGTCTACCTAACATTTACTGAACACCTGTGCTCATTCCTGACACAAGGCTAAATTCCTGACGTGGAGTATCCTTTTAATCCTCACGATGACACTACGAGGTGGGGGCTGTTTTCACCCTCATTTTACACGAGGCACAGAAGGTAAAATAACTTGTCCAAAGTCACAGAACAAGGAACTGAAACAGTGAGATTTGAACCCAAGCCTAGTTACGAAGAGACAAACAATTAATCTCTATACTCCTCTGCTTGCATTAAAAACATGTTTTAAACCTCTGGATAGAATAATTGGGAACCAATTGAACAGAGTGATGTCAACATAAGAGAAGATAAACAAGACACTTATAACCAGTGACTTAATTGGCCAAAGAACACTGGATTTCCTTCCTGTCCGCCTCAGCAAAGAAAGGATTTTTCTTTAGTTACTCAATGTCCCTACAGGAAAAAGATTAAGAGATACGTGAGAAAAGATCTTAGATTGGTCTAGCTACTTTTCCTTAATTCTGTTCATCCTGGGGAACACAATTGGGAGGAAGTTCTCAATTCACGACATCCCTTACTCTCTGAATGGGACTGACGTTTGTTTCCACACTTCACGAGTGTGCCAGAAAGACTACATATCTTCTCACAGTTCCTGTAGTAAAAACAGTAACGATTACCAGCATGTGAAGCAGGACACCAAGCCAGGCAGCCCCAGGCGTGTGGGGCGTCACAGACATATATCCCATAGGCAGCTTAGATTGGTGCGGATGAGGTTCTGATGTCCAAAACACTCAGCTTTGCTGCATACCTAGCTGACCGATGAGATTATCTTCTCTTCTCCAAGGGCAATTATTTGGGTGACACAAACTGAAGGGGGGTCCCATCAATGTCTAGAAGCCAAGAAACCAGAAATGGAAACTTGTTCCATTAAGAACAAGTAATGGAAACCATGGAACCCTCAGGAAAGAGAACCATGCAAAACATGGTTCCAATCTTCAGCTCACAAGACGACCGTCTCATCTAAGAGTAAGAAAATGCAAAAGTGGAACTTAATACTGCTCGCAACCACCAGGTGTAGCCGCCAGCTCGGAAATCACCTTTATGTTATTTTTCTTAGTGCTGTTTACCTGTTCTAAGGATCAGGCAAGAAATCTGCCTTTACTTCCTCTTCTACCAATGCAGGTCTTTTATCTTCTCCACTAATTGTTATTAATAATAATTCTTCCAGGAAATAACATATAGAGGAAAGATGAGGAGGGGATTGAACCTACAGCAAGTCACATGGCTGCTTTTTAGGAGGGATTAGATGCTACCTGAAAATGCTGGCCAAAAACAGACTCTTGAATTCAGGCAGGCTCAGGAGGAGATTTCGATTCTGTGTATTACACTGTCATTCCCCAGCAGAATTAATGGCAGAGGTTAGGAAAAAAGAGGGTGGCCTCACCCCCCCTCATAGAGAACCATTTTTCCCATGAAGCAAAGCATCCCACACAGCTCTAGCGACGCAGAGCCACTGTGGTCCCAACCAGGGGGACGCTGACACAGCCCCTGACGTAGCCACGGATGCTGGCCTGGAAGCCAGCCCTACCCACGCACATCCTCCATCCTCTGGCTTCAGCGTTTAGGAGCCAAAGTGCTTCATGGCTCAATCTTTCACCCCCTGCAGTCACATCCACGGGGTCTCATCCAATCTGTGGCATTAAATTTATGCTGATAATGCCCACAATTGTCTACGCAGCCCGACCTCTCCTCTGAACTCCTGGTTCCAATACCCCATTGCCTTCTTAATTAGGTATCCAGAAGGCATGTCGAACTTAGGATATTCAAAACTCAGCTCCTTCCCATCTTCCCAACCTACTGTATGTGTGACTGTCCCCAGCCTTTTAGTCACTCAGGACCCAAACCTCAGGATCAACCTGACTCTTTCACCTCCTCATCTAAACCACCACCAGCTCCTGACACCCCTGCCCTTGGAACAGGTCCAGTATCTGCCCGTCACTCCCCTGGGGAGGAAGCCACCACTTATTCCCACTTGGATGGGACAAGAGTCTCCCATCCTGACTCTCCGCTTCTGCCCATGCCCCCGTGTCCGTCTGCCTGTTCTCAACACAGCAGCCAAAGAGTGCCTTTGAAAAATAAGTCAGGTCACGCCACGCCTTTGCTCAAAACCCTTCCAAGTCTTCCCCATTTATATCAGCTCCCTGCTGCTGCCGTGACCAATGACCACAAGCAGTGGCTTCAAACCGCGGAAACCGATGCGCTGACAGTTCTGGATTTCCCAAGTGTAAAACTGGATCTTATGGAGCTAAACTCCAGGTGCTAGCAGGGCTGCGTTCCTTCTGGAGACTTTAGGAGAAAACCCCACTTCCTTGCCTTTTGCAGTTCCTGGAGACCGCCTGTATTCCTTGGATCCTGGCCCCTTCCACGGTGACTCCAGCCTCCTGCTTCTATAGGCGCATCTTCATCTACTACCTCTGACCCTCCTGCCTCCCTCTTGTAAGGACTCTTGTGATTGCGCTGGACTCACCTGGGTAATCCAGGAGACTCTGCCCATCTCAAGGCTCTAAATCACATCAGCAAAGCCCCTTTTCCCACGTACGGTAACAAACGCACACGCTGTGGAGACTGGGACGGGAGCATCAGTGGGGAGTCGTCTCATTCAGAATAAAAGCTAAGGTTCGGACAACACTCCACAAGTTCCCCTGTGAACCACTCCCCACCTCCTACCTAAGCTCAGCTCTTAGAACTCTCCTCCTCGCCCACTCTTCCAGCTACACTAACCTTCTTGCTGTTCCTCAACACACAAGCCATCCCCAGGACCTTTGCATGTGCTGTCTCCTCTGCCAGCAGAGCTCCCTTCCTCCCTGAGGTGACTAAAAGGTGCCATCTTACCAGTAAGGCGTGTCCTGTGATCAGCCCTCCCCCAGCCTGGCACTCCCTTCCAGGCTTAAGTTTGTCCCAGACCTCTAAACCCCTCGTGTCACTCATTCTCACGGATTCTTCTTCTTTCTTCTCATCCCAAGACGCCACCTCCGCAAGGGGTGTCTCTTGTCATACTCTCTAGCAAATACATGACGCAGGGACTCAAACAGTTGTTGAAGAAGTACATTCTACTTTATTGGAAAAGTAAGTTCCTTGGACTCCAGACCTGGCTTAAAGTAGGAACTTAATAAATATCTGAATGAATCAATGAATACAGGAATGGGTGAGTGACAGACCCAACTTACATCTCATTTTCTATAGGTACAGGGACTACTATGAAAGCATGTGCTGTTTAAGAGCCAGACATAACAGTTTAAGTAATTTATTCAAGAACGTACAACAGGAAAGTACTACAATCACGTATTAAAACTCCAACCAGGCCCTTATTGCGTCCCTCTGTGTTCTTAGATCTGACGAGCCAGACCTCATCTGGAGTCCCCTGACAGGCTGAAACACATGCACCAACAAGGTTTCAAGTTAAAAAATTCTGGATTTAGTTTGAAAGGAAATTCCACGGAAATCTCAAAAGCATGTATCCTGTACATTCGTACATGCAAAAAATAAATATACACTGGAGCGATCATCATCCACACTTCAAAATGCACCCAGGAGCAAACCTGCGGCCAGTGGGTGCTGCGGGGACGGTTATAATAAGCTTCGAGGACATCAGGCCCTGGCACTGCTCAGCAGCCAGCCAGAAGCGGCCTCCAGATGGTCGCCTTTGGAATCGGGTACACAGAGGAACAGAAGCCATTCCTATTGTGATGCGTGTGTACCGGGGGGAAAGAAACACAGGGACAATGCACCTGGCTTGGAACGGAACAGCGGAATGACAGTTGGTTTTGCAGAGGCCATCTCAGCTGCAGTCTGCAAAGTGCGATCTCAGCCTTGCTCATGCACCAGAAAAGCCCGCCACGCAACTAACCATCCAGTGCCACCTCTCCTCTTGCCATTCAGGGAGGGTGGGCCGGTGCTGTGTTTTGTTCAGACTTGAAAACCACATGTCTAGGATGCCTCCTACTGGCGTACAGGTGGCAGGAGTACACCAGAGTGACCAGGAGTGTGGACCTGGAGAAGACACTGTCAGGTTCAAATCTCACCTCTGTGACTCGCTAGCTGTGTCCCTGCAGACAGGTCACCAACCCTCTCCAAGCCTCAGTTTCCTCATCTCTAAAAAAGTCTCCTTAAGAGTCTTATGACAATTACAGGTGATATTACAGGGAAAGCACTCATCAAAGTACTGTGCACATAAGGCTTTAATATATACTAGCTATTATAATAGCTATTACTGTATTATTATAATAGCCATTACTATCTAATTATATTATTCTTAATTAAAAAACAGCACGGTTCAAAGATAAATAATACATTTCTCTTCATCCTAAATTTAGATTTGTAACAGAAACTCTCAAAGGTTTATCATGTATTTCCAACTAAGTGTCTCCCTGCAATTAGAAAAAACTGCCACCAGGCAGAGATTAAGACTAAGCTTTTCTAGGTACAGCCAGCAAAAGTCAAGCCATTTAAAGCCTTTCCCCTCAATTCTACTCCTGAATAAAATATATATACACACACGCACACATATATATAAAACTTGTTATTGGAGAGTTAAGAGAAATGTCAGACAAACATGTCTATCTATATGCAGTATTCAAATAGGATAGTGAGATGAATAAGATTTTAAAATACATGCATAGGCACGCCTAGGTTCACTAGGCACTTTTGTAACACATTAATATCTGTTAAAATAATTGTTTAATATAATATCCTACATTGCCTCATTGCTTAAAAAATAACCTAAAACAACAAAATATACCTTCATTTTCCTGTTTCTACTAATCACACTAGCCAAGGATGCATGTCAGAAGTGGGTCTTATCAAATTACACAAGAACACATCTCACTCACAGAGATCTTGATTCAGTAGGCTGGGGAGGGCATGGGTGTTTATATTCTGCAAAAGCTCCCCCCAAAATTTTAATGCTGACACTTACGGTTAACAACCACCATACGAATCTTTCCTTTAACAAGAATTTTTTTGCCTTAAAAATTTTTGCAAAAAGCTTTTCTTGATCCTGTACCTTGCTCCCAAAGCAAAACTTAAGTACTTGTGGCTCAATGAAGAGAAGGTGCTGAGTTATTTCCCAGCCCTTAAAAATCATAAAATAACCCCCTACCCGGGCCTTTTAACACCAACAAAGGAGCTAAAGGAAATGGGAAAAGTGGAGGCGCAACTTTGCAACTTTTACATTCGCTCCTTGAAATCGTGCAAGTGCTTCTCCTTAAGATTAGTGCTGCCTGACAGACTCTGCGCTGATAGGATTAGTTCCATATCCGTGTTTCCCTACAGGGTGACACTGGCCCGAGTCACACTCTGCGTAACATCTCACTATCCAAAGCCTTCATTTCGTTAATTCATCCAATACGCGTTCTTTGCGCACCTACCACGTGCCGGGCACACGTGAGCGCGGGGACTCAGCAGAGAACAAACAGAAACGCGCCTCCGTCCTCACGGTGCTTGCATTCTAAAGTATAATAACTGGCCTCTTTAAAACTACCAGCTGTGTCTGAGGAACTGTGGGTTCAATGTGCGTGTGTTTTTTTTTAAGCTATAGTATTTTGGAGCAGAAAAGCAAAAGAATCGCAGCAGAGAAAACCACACGGTTCAAAGGATGGAAGAAATCAGAGGGCACAGAGAATCTGCATGAGAAAAAGAGAAGTGACCTCATGAACCTTTCGTGAACAGGGCAAAACAGGAACAGAATCGCTGGTTTGGAGGTTATTTATGAAGGGGCCCATGAGCCCACCCTGGGCCATGGGAATGACCAAGCAGAGAACGGGGATTCGGCTGCCAGGAGCAGGACCATGGAATTCCCAGCGACAACACATTCAACAATCCCCACTGGCGACGGGATCAGAAGAGAATCACATTCACGACCAGCAAAGGTATTTTCAAGTAGCCGTAACAAATACTTTAACTATTTGGTAAAAGTTTTTAAGGGCAAAAATTAATTCATTAATTAAGAAAATTTTAAAAATAAGACTCATGCTTTGATAAGTTACTAATAACCCAACCAGGACCCAGAAAGCTTACCCAGCTAGTAAATGAGGAGCCATGGATGAGACTTCAACTACTAATCCCAAGCTCTATTATGTCATGCCAAGAAGCTGAGTCATCTGTCACCTGCAGTTTCTGAGACACTGGACACGGTGGGAAGGTGGAAAATGTAACAGTGAACTCTGATCAGTGACAAACGGTCATGAAATGATCAGAACTGAGTGTCTAGGTGGAAAGTGTTTGCCAAGAAGAGGAGAGAGACTGCTCAGAATTGCTGCATTAGGATAATTATTATTAATTAGACCCAGACCTAAGTTCATTCTTCAGCAACCTTACCTAGCTCTGGGGGCAGAACAGTGAGGCGGTTCCCCTGAATGTGGAGTTCCTTAAGCTGGGTAAGCTCTCCGATTTCCTTAGGCAGCGAGATCAGGTCATTATCCCTGAGGCTGAGCTAAATATAAGAAAACAAGGTTTTGTCAAAACAATTTCACATCAAAAGGTGCTGCCCAGCAACAATCATTCTATTCCACGCCCTCTTTTCTTCTCCCGCTCAATCCTTCCCATTTATTTACAAGTGTCTGCGGATAAACAAGAAACACTATCAGGAGTAGAAGTTTATTCCTGCAAAACAAACCTTACTCCTGCTCAAATTGACTTGATTCTACTCCTACAAGGGCTGGAGAATTGAATTGATTTTCTAAGAATTTAGATAAATTACTTACTATCTGCAACTTTGTGAGCTTCCCGATATCTGGCGGCAGGATTTCAAAATCGTTGTCACTTAGATAGAGTGCACGCAGGGTGGCTGCAAATTAAACAGCAATATATAAACAGGGTGGCGTGGAACCCAACCATTTGAGGTCTGATCAATACCAGGGAGTCAGCTTTGATTAATAACCCTGGTGTGGTGGAGAGCCCGTGACATACCTAGGACTCCCAATAATAACTGCGGGTCAAACTCAGATCTACTGGTTTATTGTGTGGCTGGTGTGTCCAGGAAAACATCTATATCCAAGAGGACTGAAGCGATTAGCAGCTGTGGGCACCAGCCGTTTTTGGCACAGAGTTTCAAGGCATTTTCAGCAAAGAGAGCTATTTTTCTCTATTACTTCCAATTCGCATTTATTACTCCGTTTGCATTCAAAGTAAAACAAAGAAAACCGCTGTGCCACTTGTGTTGATACCTAGAGCAAAAAAGGCTCTTTCATGCAAATAGAACTAGGTGAAAACCGAACTTTTCTTATGTAAATAGAGCTATGTTGAAAATAAATGAAAGGTTTTCCGGGATTGGAGGCTTTAACCACAGTTCATTGGCTCTACAATCGGACTAATTATTATTACTTGTTTTTATAGCCTCAAGGACAAAAATAAATGAGGACAAAGTGGCTAAAATAACGACGTGGAATGAACAGAGTAAACCCTAACACAAGTGTATCAGTAAGTTGAAATTTATTCACAATATTACACGATGACAACCTGATCCCAAACTATTGAAGGTTAAAATCCTAAAGCATCTTTTTATCCTCAACCAAAAAGGAAGAGCATAATTAGGCACATTTTAATTTGTTTACAGATATTTAATTATAGTCTAATGTTTTAAAATTGGAAAGAACTGTACGTTACTATAATGGCATAAGTGCAATCTTCTCAATGGCCCAAGAAAATATTTTACAGTTGGTTTCACGTGTTTGAGACAGTCTGAGAGAGACAGTGTACATGGGTCAAAAAAATGAAATTTCACAGACCAGCTCAGAAAATTCAGATTTTCTGCATGCCATTTATGTCACCATTTGGAGAAGTCGAATATGCATTTCACGGAGGCAAACCTTTCCCTAAATATTTCATGAGTTTCCAGAAAATCATTTTGTTTTTCCTAATTTTTAGGAGCACCTGGAGCAAGAAATTTGTTTGCCTATAAAAGGATAAAGCACATTCATTTGTGGCTAACAATTCCTTAATGTTTGACTGTGTCGTGGACAAATATATCAATAAGATGACGATTTTAAAGGCTTGAAACAAGAATCCTGGCTGGGAATTTAAAAAATTCTGTTAGTGGTTTATTAATGAATATTTTTATAAATAATTGATTGGAATATGTTGGGCAAATATCCCACAAAGAATTAACAGCAACGTGGGAGGATGCATTTTTTTTTACTTTTTTTCTTTTTGGCATGCTCTTTAAAAAGAAAGTCAAGTCTCTTAGCTAAATGTGCGACTTGATCTCATTTAGGTACATAATCTCTCTCAGAAAGTTAATATGACATTAAGTCTACTTGAGTCCAACGGTGTCGCATAACTATATATCAAATATACAAACTGCTGAGCTATGAAGAAATATTCAAAAGGGATCTGTGAAGAAAAAAATATATACGTCCAATAATTTCTCTTGGAGTGCGGGCCCTGGCAAATAAATTTCACTCTTAGAACGCCAAGTACCATGGTCAGGAGATTTATAGAATTAAAAGTTTCTTACTAAGGTAGAAGAAGTTCCCGGGAAGAGAATTTTCATTTAAGTTGTTGTAGGTCAAGTCGAGAACCTCGAGAGCTGGCAGGGACCCGAATCCTCGAGGCAGGGTGTTCAGCCTGTTCATGCTGTTGTTGGGGGGAAACATCAAAGTTATTACCTGAAAACCACAC
Source organism: Avahi laniger (assembly GCA_963575035.1). NCBI lineage: Eukaryota > Metazoa > Chordata > Mammalia > Primates > Indriidae > Avahi > Avahi laniger. Next base: position 10,161 of record CAUYSK010085440.1, on the reverse strand, counting down.
GTTTATACACAACACTGAGATCCCGTTCCACAGGCCGAAAGCATCAAAGAGTACCATGACTCTAGGATCACTTTATTATTTTTTATTTTTAAAGCTTTTATTTATTCAGGTATTTTAATTGACAAGTGAACACTATATATATTTATGCTGTACAGAATGATCTTTTGATATATGTATAATACATGGTGGAATGGCTTAAAGCAAGCTGTTTAACATACGCCTTACCTCACATACTATTTTTCTTGTTTTTTTGTGGTGAAGACACTGAAAAGCTACTCTTGTAGCAACGTTCGAGTATGCCATATATTGTTATTTCCTGTAGTCACCTGATGTACAATAGAGCTCTTGAACTTGTTCCTACGATGTGTCCTTCGACTAACATCTTCCCAATCCCTCTCCTAACCACCAGTCTACTCTCTGTTCCCATGACTTCGACTTTTTCACACACTACATATAAGTGACAGCATGTGGCATTTGTCTTACTCAGCCTAATAATTTCAGAGAACCTGTACGTTCATGAAGCATTTGAAAATTTCTTAGTTCTCATTTTCTCCAGTGGTGAAGTGAGTGAATCAGTGACTGAAGCAATCACTGTTTTACATAGAAACTTAAATCACAAAATATCTGTCCTTGTAAAGAAACACTTTCTTATGAATGTAGCAACATTCCAAAATATACACACTAAGCTTTGTAGTTTTCATACTTTTGCTTTATTTCATTTATTACTTTTTTCGTTTTTGTTTTTTTTGGAGACAGAGTCTCACTGTGTTGCCCAGGCTAGAGTGCCGTGGCATCAGCCTAGCTCACAGCAACCTCAAACTCCTGGACTCAAGCAATCCTCTTGCTTCAGCCTCCGGAGTAGCTTGGACTACAGGCATGCGCCACCATGCCTGGCTAATTTTTTTTTTTTTCTATTTTTAGTTGCCCAGCTAATTTTTTGCTATTTTTAGTAGAGACGGGATCTCACTCTTGCTCAGGCTGGTCTCGAACTCCTGACCTCAAGTGATCCTCCCACCTTGGCCTCCCAGAGTTCTAGGATTACAGGTGTGAGCCACTGGGTCCAGCCTCATCTATTCCTTTTCATGGAAGGGAAGAAAAATCACTGTTTTGTTCCGTAACTACTAGCATTCAAAATTATCTTTAGTTAGAATGGGGGCTTCCAGGGACTGGGGGAGGAAGGGAAAATGGGGACTTACTTAAAGGGTGTAAAGTTTCAGGTTTGCAAAATGAAAACATTCTGGAGATTGGCTGCACGACAATGTGAGTATACTTAACACCACTGAATTGCATATTACAAAAATGGTTAAGATGGTAAATTTTATGTTATATATATTTTACCACAATTGAAAAATTTAAAAAGTTATGCAGGTGACCCTTGAAAGACATGGTTTAAACTGTGCACGTCCACTTATGCCTGGATTTGCTTCCATCTCTGCCACCCGAGACAGCGAGACCAACCCTTCCTCTTCCTCAGCCTCCTCAACATGAAGACGGTGTGAATGAAGACTTTTAAGTGGACTCATCTCCACTTCCAGAACAGTAAATATATTTTCTCTTCCTTACGATTTTTCTTAATATCATTTTCTTTTCTCTAGCCTGCTTTACTATAAGAATACAGTTATAACATACGTAATATGTGTAAATCGACTATTATGCTATTGGTAGGGCTTCCAGTCGACAGTAGGCTGTTAGTAATTAAGTTTTTGAGAGTCGAAAGTTTTATGTAGATTCTCGAGTGTCCGGGGGTGGGGACCAGTGCCCCAACCCGCACGTTGCTCAAGGGTCAACTGCACGCGTGCATGTGTATGTGTGTGTGTGTCTCCAATGAAGTCTAAAGGAAATTTTTTTCTGTTACTATTTTTTCCCCTTTTCTTCAAGATCCTCATTTTTCTTAATGCAGATCCCTTTGAGCATACTTAAAAGCCAATTAAAAAAATTTAATAGAATTTGACAGATATTGAAAGGTGGAAGGGACTGCGATGCTAAAAATCATTCCAGGCATCGATCCCTCTCGTAACAGACACGATCCTGTCCACCCTACCAAGCAGGCCTCGCGAGAAATAGCTGTCAGCAGAGGGAAGCCACGAGAGGAAAGTGGATTTCCACCTCTCGGGTGGAAAAGCCCCAGACAGACTTTACGCTCAGCAAAATGACCTCTTGACTATTTCCTGCAATGATAACAGCGACTATTCACACATTCTATGAATCCGCAATGTGTGAAGCACATTTATGCCAGGTATTTCACTTGTTCACTAAGACTACCTCGTACTACAGGCAAGGCAGAGCTTATGATTTTTTCTATGCTGAGATGAGAAAACAGCCTAGGAGAGGTTAAGGACCAAGGGCTTCTGCCTTGACCGATGAAGGTGACATGTGTCTGAGAGTATCTCATCCCTCCCGGAGGCCAAAGCCACCCTTAACCCTTGGACTCCAAGGCAAGGATTCTGAATAAATTGAAAGAAAATCAGAGATTGTAAGAAACATAGAGAAGCATACATTAGTTGCTTCTGTCTTTAAATATTGCTTTCAGTTATCCGGTTCTGAAGATTGCTGATACTTAAAGTTTTTCTTTCCAAGTGCAGAAATACACTTTGGTAATAGCAGATATAGGGATCCATGGGTCGACAGCCTCAGAGGGAAGAGGCCAACCATCCAATTTCCAGCCTAGAGCAAGCATCGAGCCTCTCCACCTCCTAGTGGCAAGAATCTACTTAATCGCAAGTTCTTTTTTCTCTTGAGTGATAAACCAATACCCACAACGTGTGAGGAACACAGAGCCCCTCCGGTAGCTGATACCAGTGACAAGCAGGAGGCCCGCCAACCTGGCGGGTAGAAGGGGAGCCCTCACTTAAACAGCTTCGTAAAGTCCAGAGCTGCAAGTAGCAGCCCAGCCACAAAGCAGGGGAGGAACTGGGGAGATGGCGGCTGTCTCTCCGGACACCAGCCCACGTGCACGGTGAGCCAGAAGAGTATCTTTCTGCAGGACGAAGGATGGAATACGCTGGCCCCGCACAGCGGGTGCTATTTAATGTCCATCTCCATCCATCCACATGGCCACCTGTGACACTTGTGTTCCCAGGGCTCCCCTCTGAGAGCACGAGCGCTCAAGGTTTCCGGGAGAGGTTACAGTGCGGTAGCGGAAGAGTGGAGCTTTAGTCTGCGACAGCCAGCTGGGTGACCCTGGCCAAGTTATTCAGCTTCTGTGAGACCCAATTTCCTCACCTGCAAAAAGAGGCTGACACGCCTTCAGGGCAGGATTACCCAGAGGATGAGGGACGAAACAGATAAAGTACCTAAGGCCATCCGCAGCTCACCGGTGGCTTCCAGGAAGTGACAGCTAGAGCTACAAGTATTTTTCCAACGGTTTGAGAGAAATTTTGACTCAACCCCAGGTAGGGGGTTGAGTCAAAATAAACCAAACTCTATAAAATAAACCATTTTTAAGGAATTAAGAACCTATTAATAATTATGCTCTCCTTTATTTATTCAGGTGGCCAACAATTCTTTCAAGTCTTGCAATCATCAGAATAAACAGCGAATACCACGTGAAACTTTAAAAGCTAATTCTGGTTGAGTCTGCCTTTTGGATCATGCACACAAGTAGCCTAACATCTCTGCTTTATGGTCTCCTGTGTATACATTGTTATTCTAAGGAGTCCTTGCTATCACTTTCCTCAAACTTACCTTAAATGTGCATGTATGATTCTTTATGCTATTGGAGGACAGAAGTACCCTTTAATGACAACCATCTTCACTCCTTTCCCAAAGAACTAGGAATTTTATTCAAACTTTTGACAACCCTGTGTAGCTGCGTAATACAGAAAGCTTTATACAATCAAAACACCGAGAGCCAAAAATGCAAACAACTCCAAAGAGAATAAGAAGGCAGCTAAGACGCATCCAATGAAAAAGAAAAGTTTACGACTTTGTCCTAAAGTACCTCAGACCAAACTGAACAAAACCTGGATTCATTATCTTCTTCCAAAACCTGTCTCCATCTCTATTTCCGTTTCAGCCTCCTGACACAGAAATCTAGGTATCACCCCATCCCAACAGTTTCTGTCTGGTCGATTTTACCTCCTGTGTATTTTTCATATGAAATCCCTCCCGGCCCCCACTGTCACTGACCCAGTTCACTTGGAACATGAAGCCAACATTCCTACCGGTCTTCTGATTCCAGATTACCTCCTTCCCTCCCTCCCCTTCTCCACACTGATGTTTCATACGAAAATCTGACCTCACCTCACACCCACTGCTCTGCAAATCCCTCAGTGGCCAGTAGTATAAAATCGGAGCTCTTTTATTTAGCACACATGGCCCTTCGTTAGCACTTTTGATTCACTGTCATTATTATAAACATTTGTTTGTTTGTAGCTGGCTTCCCCAACTGTGATGCAAGTTCCCTTGGGGCTGGATGGCCAGTACGTAGAATAGTGTCTGGGATACAGCTGGGAACGCTGTAAGTCCTCATTAAAAGAACAGGAGACGTTCATGATTCCCTGTCTAGCCTTGCTTCTTACCTTACTGCTCCTTGCCTCGCACTTGACACTCAAGAAGGCCAAAAATCTGACAATTCCCAGAAAAAGGCAGAGCTCTGAGCATTTGTCATTTTCTCAACCCGAGATGCCTCTTTGATATGTAAGTCTGAGAAATTCTTTCTCATGCATTAAGTCTTGGCTCAAAGGCCACCCCCTGCGTGTGCCCTCCTGAGAACCTCGCCTATAGACTCAGGTGTTTCTTGTCTTGCTGTGCCCACTACAGGTCTACAACCTCCAACGATCAGTCTCAGTGACCCCGCTAGAATGTTCCTGCTCACTCACAGCCGGCCCGCTCTATACGTAAGGCCAGGAGTATGACTTACGCCTTTGATTCCCAATACCAGCAAGGTTCCTAACATAGAAATAAATGAAAAAAATAAATAAAACAATGATGATGATGGTAATAGGTCATACTAGTATTGCATAGGAACTGTTCCTAGTGAAATACATAAATACATATATGTATATCACCATTTAATAAATGAAAAAATGAACATTAAGACATACATACACATACATCTAGTTTTAACTTCTTGCTTACATACAAATTAAACAATAGGACTTAATAATCTTCAAAACCAAGATATAAATGCAGCATCCTTTCTTTTCTGCTTTGCCAGATGGGTAAACTGTCTACAAATCCGTGGGGAGGAAAAAAATCAACTCATCTAAAGTGACGTTTCTCCCTCCTTTAAACCCCTTTCCTCAGACGTTAGAAAAAAAGAAGGCTCATGGATCTCACAAAGATGGTCTCTTAGCCAGACTGAACTTCAACATAAGAGTGTCTGACTAAACTCCCCATGAGAGGAACGAACTAAAAAAAAAAAAAAAAAAAAAAAATCGCTTCATGAATGAGATTGCTTTTTCATGATTGCTTCCTGTTAAATTGATAAATACCTGGCCAGCTTCTATTGCAACTCCACGTAAATCACTAACTAGAACATTTAGCGACTACAATTTAATGAATATATTACTTCACACAGAGAAGGACACGTGAGTGGGCAGTTTCTTCTAATAGCTACGGCAATGAAGACGGAATTCAGAAGCCAATGTTCCGGCTGGGGTCTCGGGCTCTGGCGGAGGACGCATGGACCCAGAACAATGGGTTCTCTCCTCAGCTTGGCCGCTAACCTTAGCAGCAAGTCACTTCACCCCTTGGAAAGAGCCTGGCTTCACCCCTTGGAAAGAGCCTGGCTTCCTCGCTATGAGATCAAAGCACTAAAGCCTGCCCTTTCCACCTCCCAAACGTGGAGAGGGCCACATGCCAGCACAAAGACTTTTAAAACTACAAAGCAACACACAAGGACGAGGTATTAGTATTAATATTATTCACTGCTCCCTGGTTTTGCAACCTCAGCTGAATCCAAACTCTTCTCTTCACCTTTGCGTAAGGAAAGACACAGGATTATAAGCTCCCAACTACACAGAAGAATCGCAAGAATTACGGGAGCAGTGTCAGGGAATACGTCCTCCCCTTCGTGGAAGGAAGGTGCTTTGCAAACTTTTTCTATTTAATAACGGAGAGAAAAAGCAACCATATTACAACTTGTTTGAACAGTTAATGCCGTGTAAATAAGTCCCTTCTCGGTCAACATTACCTGAAATAAAATTTTACGGGAAATAAAATACAGTAAAAAATACTCCCTTACTGCGCCAACAATTAGCTTCTCGATTAGCTCTCAGATAGATATGCACTAATGTAGGCCATTGAAAGGCTGTATTAAAACAATAAAACATTTTAAAACCTAAAACATAAAAAGAAATTAGAAATCTACCTCTCCCGTGCAATAACATAAACAGATTCCTTCTCTTGTGACCACACCCCACACCCCCTCCCCTTCCGCCCTCTTCTTCCACCTTCACCAAGACTCACCCAAGGTTGAGGTGTTTGAGTTTTTGCAGGCTGCTGATCTGTGTGGGTAGCTCCTCGATCTGGTTATTAAAAAAGTTGAGCACTTCCAAATTCTTCAGTTCTGCTATGTTTGGTGGCACCGCTATGGAAACAAAAATGCTCAACAGTGAATCCAGGAACCTCCCTCTTAGCAAGGAATGCCAACAACACATTTGGTTTGTCCTTCAAAGAAAAGAGAGCTATAACTGCAATATGATCATCTAATTCGCATACAGGTCCTCACTCATTTTTGGGAGGTTTTCCATAGGAAGCAACTGTCCGCTGAGTAGAAGCAGAAATGCTTCTTCTTGGACAATTAGGTAAGTGTTTGGCGTAGTTTGTTTCAAATGGATGAAGAAGATGGAAGAGTATAAAAAGGGCAAAAGAGAACTTCTGCATCATAAACAGCCTATAAAAGCAAATATTATAAAGCATATAGACTTATAGTTGTCATATAATGTCTAATAAGTGCAACTGTTTTCTTCCTTTTGGTTTCCTTCTGTCTCCACCAGAAGGAAGACAGCTCCAAATCCCTTCCTGAGTGACAGTACATCCAAATTAGTTTAATCCAGTATCTGAAGAGCTGTCCTCTTAGCACTACATTAAATCACAACAATTTAAGCTCGACCTTAAATGACGAAAATATTCAACCTACCTAGTTTCTGATTATGGCCTCTGGAGAAATACACCTCGATCAATACAGGTACACACACCCATACACAAAGGTTACATCAGATTAGCAACCGATCAATACACTGTTATATCGAAATACAAAAAGCCAACTCCGTAGCATGCTATGAATACTAGTATGCAGATCAAAGGTGAAAATAAACCACTGGGTACCCAAAAAGGTTCCTCCTTCCCTACATCATATACTGGCAAATTAAAAGCCACAGGCATCTTTGTCTCCAACGTACAGACTCTAAATTGGTAGCAGAAAGACTTTCAGTAGTTTGTAATTCATCTACCCCATTTGCTATTCAATCTTCCTACAAACATCTGCTTGTCCATGGTTCATGTCAACTCTAATACCAAGACCATCTGGGCAACTAAGAACACTGACACAGGCCTTGAGTCCAGCACAAGAAAATGTGATGTCTCAGACGTCAGTGAGGTTACTTCCCATCCCACCTGCCTCCTCCTCCAGGGTGCCCCAGAAGGCTGGGAAAACCTGCCTGCAGCCAGAACCAGGAGCACCCGCGCTTAGAACCGCTACAAAGGAATGTGTAAGATGCCAAACATACATCTGAAACATTTAAGGAGAAAGCCATTCCGAGAACTCCAGCAGACAACATCAGGGGACCAAAAGTCAAGAGGACACGTACACTGTTCATGGTAGTTCTGTGTCATCGCTGTCAGCTTTGTGAGATTGTCCAAGGCATCGCCGACCTGACTTCTTTTAGAGGAAAGGCTTGGTAAAAGGTAATGGAAACGCTTTCATTGGAAGAAGGGGTTTTAAGGAATATGGATCATTCTGGACTAGGACACATGGGCAGAAGGCAATGGTCCGGTGACTGGGCTTTGGATTAGCTCCTGAAGTGGCCAGAGATAAGAGGACAGATTTTCACGGGATGATCCAGGCAGCTGGGAATTAATCCGCACTCTTGGATACCAACACGAATGCACATGAACCCCACCCACACAAGGTGGCGGCAGAAGCACATTTTTAAGTGCACAGGCAAGAGCACACTTCTGTGCAAATGAATGATGCTCGCTTTGTGTAAATGACCACCAAGAAAATCACCAGCCTGCGCCTGCTGAGCTGCTGGGTGTCATCTGTCCCTGTTCCCTCCCCAGATCATAAAGTGTGTGAAGTACTACATCCCAGAGACCTCACCCTTCCCCTGCCCACCCTCCAGCTACCATTAAGCCCTTCATCTGATTAGTTTGAAGAGCAATAAAGAAAGTTATCGAAACCAGGAGAAAATGATGATCTCAATTTAGCCACAAACCAAGAATAATGTGGCCAGAATTACTGCCCCTTTCCCAAAGTTACTCTGCCAGTGCAATTAAATGCTGGTCTAAAGGTATCGCCTTCTTGACAGGATGAGAGATTATTTCACTCTCCTTGCTAAATCAGTCCAATTTAAAACCACCAATTATGCTAAATGTGATTTAAGGCTTTGTTTTGTGGACACAAACAATAACCCCATATTCAATTTACGAAATCTCTCCCAGCCTTCTGGTATGCATGTGAATTTTTTGTTTAAGACTCCATTCGAGCTAAAGGGAGCGGGGGGAACTACATAGCTAATATTCTCCTTAAAATACAGAATTTTTTTCCCCGTGGCCACAGTGAAAATCAAAAGAAATTAACATTCGGACCTGTCCAGATGGGACAGCATTCACTCTTTCAACCAATATATTCAGAGAGTGTTTATTATGTGCACAGCATACTTTCAGCACCTAGCATTTTGATACTTTGGGGATAAAGTGGGAAAGGTGTGCTATTTAAAGAAAGTAAGTTACAAAACAAAGGGTATCAAAGCCAATAAATTGAAATGAGCCTAGTGCTTGCAAAAACTAATCCCAACAAAACCGTCCAGAAAAAAATAACTAGTTAACAATATGAGCTGTGCAACAACTAAATCATATACATACACGGCATGAACGATTTTAATCATTCTGAACAGGCAGCTGCAATATTTCACCAGTCTAAACATTCTACTGGAATTTTCCAGATACCTTCATGACACATGAGCAAGAAGCATTTTTTAATATAACTAGTGAGCATCAATATGTTTCTTATTGTGTCTTTGCAATGTTCCTTTTCCATGACTCTGTCTAGCTTCTGGCCAACGACTCCAACTATACAAACACGTGCAGAGATTACAAGGAGCCGAGCCCACAAAAGAAACAGAAGAGCAATGGTATGTGTGACCACAGGAGCCCCGGCCTGTCTGGTCACCACCAGCTTGGCTTAGGCTCCTCCAGGTTCACCCCTACACTGCTGTGTGTGCCCTTATTCAACTCACAACCTCTCCGGGCCTCCGTTTCCTCCAGTGTAAAATGAGAAGGCTAGATTATGACCATTTCTAGGTTCTCTTCCACTTCATTTTAACATCCTATGATTCTAAGAGGAGATGGATTATGAAAATCAATGATAAGGATTTAAATAATTCAACAAATGGGGCTGTCAATTAGGAAGCTCGGTCATGTAGAACTTTGCTTCTGACAGAGAATTTAATATCATTTTCTGCTCGGCCAATGGTGGCTGCTTTAATTTGGAGACTCCAGTTGCTAGATCTGGGGGAGCTATCTCTAGTTACTCTCAAGTGCTCCCTGGCTGCTAAACGTCACTTTCTGCTCTAGCTGCAGGATCACATGACCATGGGGGATGCTCTCAGCCCTGAGCTTCTGCTGGTGTTCTGGAAAAGGTGACAAAGATGTGGTCCTGTCACCCCGGAGACTGGACTCCAGTTGTCACAGTTCGGACTAACAAGGCCTGCAAACTAGAACAACCTCTATGGAAAGTAGTATGAAGATACCTCAAAGAGCTCAAAGTAGAACTACCATTTGATCCAGCAATCCCATTACTGGGTGCTTACCCAAAGGGAAAGAAAACATTCTACAAAAAAGACACCTGTACTTGAATGTTTATAGCAGCACAATTCACAATTGCAAAGATGTGGAAACAACCAAAGTGCTCCCCCAATACGAGTGATTAATAAAATGTAGTATATGTATACCATTAAGTACTATTCAATCATAAAAAAAATGGTGAACTAATAC
>CAUYSK010085439.1:0-24467 GCA_963575035.1 Avahi laniger | reverse complement strand
TGGCATCAGCCTAGCTCACAGCAACCTCAAACTCCTGGGCTCAAGCAATCCTTCTGCCTTAGCCTCCCGAGTAGCTGGGACTACAGGCATGCGCCACCATGCTCGGCTAATTTTTTTGAATATATTTTTAGTTGTCCGATTAATTTCTTTCTATTTTTAGTAGAGATGGGGTCTCGCTCTTGCTCAGGCTGGTTTTGAACTCCTGAGCTCAAACAATCCTCCCGCCTCGGCCTCCCCGAGTGCTAGGATTACAGGCGTGAGCCACCGCGCCCGGCCCTTAACATTTTTTTTTTAAATCCCCTTAACAATCCAAAGAGATACCATTATTCTCACTTTATAGATTAGGAAATTGAAACTTAGGGAAATCAAACAAGCAACCCAAGTTCACAGACCTAGCAGGGGTGAGGCAGGACTCAAATTCAGGTCTGTCTGATGCTAAAGGCAGATACAGGTTTTCTTGTTAAGGAGTGAAAAAAAATCCATGTACAAATTCTCCCATATAGTTACAAAACTAGCCATATTTGATATCTTGGAAAGCCAGTTTTACAATCGGAAGAAATCTCTATGGTTCTAAAATATGAATACACATGTTGACATTAATTTGCAAACAACAAAAACAATTTCTCCAAAATGTATAAGCTATTAAGAGGTATACATATTACTATATTGTTAGTTTTCTTCTCCAAGTACTTACATTTAAAATAAAATGCTTTATATTCAATTTATTTTTTGCAATTAAGTTGATTATGTGGTAAAGCCATTAAAATCTCATTAAAAATTCCTTAACTTCGACCATTAAAACATCAACAGCTTTTCAATAATTTCGTTCTGGCTTCTCAATTTATTCGTTTTAAAAAATAGTGTTATGTCTCAAAAGTGTAATAGGCCAAGTAGCAAGCCTGTTTTCTCAAATTGGTGAATATGGAGGTATCATCTGAAACCTACTTCTAATGGATCTGTCACACTTCATCTACTGAGCCATTTAGAAAATGTACTGGGGTCCCCTTGTCCCTCTACAAACCTTACTCTAAAACCGTTATGGAGGGCTAGAGTTTGTCTTCCTCCCCAGTGATACTTGTCCAAAATACAATAAGTTGGCAATATCTGGAAACATTTTTAATTGTCACAACTGAGAGATGCTACTGGCATCTAGTGGGTAGAACCCAGAGATGCTGCTAAACATCCTACAATTCACAGGACATCATCGCCTCTTCTCCCTAACAAAGAATTATCTACTCCAAAATATCAATAGCGCTGAGGTTGGTAAATCCTGCAACTTCCTCTCAATGATCAAAAATCCCTGAAAAGAATCAAGAATGTCATTTTTAAAATATCAGCAAGTGACCATCTGGATTGAATTAGACACATCTAATCACATTGTTTTTGATACAAAGAGTGAACATTTTAGCATGACCCGGTAAAAAGTGATGATACAGGGTGTGCCTTTTTCAACCCGACTGGCCTTTCCCAGAACTTACCGCTATTTCCGTGGCTGCTGTTTCATGCCTCCTGCGATCGCACTGCCCACGGTTACCCTTGACCTTAATGCCATAGTCGGCCCGAAGTTGCTGCAACAAGGCCAATCTCACCAGCCTCTGATCCCACATCCCGTACTCGTCGCTCATTCGCTGAGGCAGGATCTGTGTCCTGACCCTCTTTCGCCACCAAGTCTTGCAATTTCCAAACACTCTCAGGTTTGAGCTCCGCTCCGCTGCCTTCCGGCTACGTCTGGCACTCCTCTGGCCCACAGCCCCTGCCACTTCCACGGCTTTTCCTTAATCCTCTTACACTTACACAGACCCTCTTCCCTTGGCCCTCTGATCCAGCCACACCTTACTCTTCCTTCACTTACACTGACCTTCTTTCTGGTTACCCAATCCTTTCAGCTACTTACACAGACTTCACTTCTTTCTCTCTGATTCTTTCGGTTCCTTGCACCAACGCCTGTTGCCAGCTTCTCACCACTTCCGGCCACTTCCAATGATCCCCTTTCCTCAAAACCTCCCTTTGCCCTCTCTGGCTCCCTCGTCCCTCCAACCCCAGCAGGCTCAGCTGGGCGTTCGTTTCTCGGTCCCCGCGTCCCCCGCCCTAGCCTAGCCGCCGGACCAGCCGGCTGCTCAGGCGCCTCTTCCAGTCCCGGTCCCCGCCCGGGCTGGTCGCCGCCGTCACCCCGTTTCACAGGCAGCTCGTTCCCTCCTCCGTCAGCCTGCCCGCGGCTCCCGCCTGCACATCCTGGGGCGCTCACTGGAGCCAAGCAGCTCGCCTCATGCCTCCGCCCCACCGCCTCTGCAGACACCTGGAGCCACCGCGGCCGTCGGACCCGCGGCTCTAGCCCAGGCTCAAATGGCAGCGCCAAACAGCGCTCCGCGTCTGATTGGTCCGCTTCTCTTTTCAAAATCAGGACCTCGGAGGGTGGCCAGGAGCTGCCCGACTAGGGAAGTGTGGGCGGAGCGGAGACCACGAAGGGTGTAGCAGCCAAACCTAATAAACGTGAAAAGAAAGATGAGCTTCACTTGCTCCTTCATATCCACATTTTTTGGAGGAAAATGCTGTTCAATGTATGCTTGAATATCTTGACCTGCACCTCAGACAATATGCAGTATTTGGGGAAATGCAATAGACACCTTGTTCTCATTTCTCCCGAACGCTGCTGAGACTGAAGGCCCTCTTACGGAGAAACCGTTCTACGGAACCCGAGATGAGACAATATAAGTCAGGATTGACACACGCCGATTTTAGTAACCCTAACCTACTGCCTTTGGTGGGAACTACGGCTATGGGAATTTGTTCAAGTTTGGGAGACTGATAGTGATATACAAATCTTATTGCATAGGAAGTTAAGTACGACAAAGAAGACCCGTCACGAGGGAGTAGAGTACGGAAGAAATGCGAAGTCTGGGGAAGGTGGCCGCTTGCACGAGCTTCGATTAGTGGGATTTGGCGTTAGGAGACCCGGAGGGAGTGTGGCTCCCCGCCCAGATGTTGCTGAAACCTAGGTTATCTTGTTGACCTGCAAGGCTGCACACGCCCAGCTCTGAGCTGCGTTTCCATTTTGAAACATCAGCAATCCCATCAGGTTGTTCTCTGTTGGGATGTAATTCTTCTAGGGCTGGAGACTTGGGCTCAATTTAAATACAAACAATATAGTATATATTTGCTACCACCCGACCTCACCTCCCCCCAAGTAAACTTGCTTAGAGCAGCGACAGAACTTTATCTTCCTTATATACTGTTGTATCCCCATTGCCTAATAGCGCCAGGGGTTAAAGGAATATTTGCTCAATGAATGAATTTAAGTAGGGAACGTTTTCTTAGAATCATTTTGCTCCTTTTGGAGTTAAGTCCTTAAATATTGCTTACTTTCTATCAGGATGGCCTTTTAAAAAAATTTAAGGAACTTTTTATATGCTAGCCCATTGTGATATAAGTTGCACTTTTTTTTTTTTTTTTTTTTTTTTTTTACTTTTTGCTTTCCTTTTTTGTTTGTTTGAATCACAGTTAATCTATCTCTTCTCTTAATGCTTCTGGATTCTAATCATGGGCAGGAATGTTTTCCCCATTCCTAAATTATAAAGGAATTCACTCATGTGAATTCTGGTACTAGCTTTTTCTAGTACTGCTATGTTTTCATTTTTTATATTAGATCTCTGATTCATTTGGAATTTATCCAGTGTAGAAAGTAAAGAATGGATCCAATTTTGTCTTTTTCCATACACGGCTATCCAGCCCTAGACATTTTTATTTTAACTCACTTCATGAACTCCCACACCTACTTCTAAAAGTAACAAACCACTACTACTAAAACACTCATTGAGTCCCTTGAATAGGAAAAGGGAACTCATCTTTAGTTATTAGGCTTTGCTTTTAGTTAGTGCCAGAAGGTGGCACACATCATTTTCCTTAGATATTATCTTACCTAGCTTTCCCTTCTGTGAAATCAATCAATAAAGTATCTGCCAAAGCGCCTCCCTGAACCTTTTTCCAGCATCCCTGCTTGAAATAAAATAATTTGTGCAACTTTCAAATTAGATTAAGAGCTTTTCTCAGTAAAGCCAAAATGATTGTTTCTGGAATCATCACCTCCAGGGTCTGGCACAGTCCACAGACATATGGCTCCATTTATTAATGAAACAGAAATGTTTGGGGAAACGTCTATCATATTCTGTCCTAAATTTTGACTTGGCTAAGATAGAAAATAATACAGTGATCTCCTGAGGTCACTGGGACTATCACCAGAGTAGTGGACACTGTGGTGCTTCTCTGAGGTCCTCCTCCAGGAGTGTGGCTACTGATGGCCAAGCCCCCTCTGAGAACTGTGCTATGGAAAGGAGCTGCCTCACCCCAGCTGACGCCTTCTGCTGGGTAGTCTGTATTCCATGACTAGTTAACATAGGGGTACACAGGCCTGGCCCCCTTATCTGAACTGGAGACAAGTGAAGGTCTTCCTGGGTCCAGCACTGCCTGCAGGATCAGCTGAGGCCTACGTGGCAACTCTATCACAGTCTGCCCAATCCTATTTCTTTCACTCTTTGTGTTGTTCCAAGAGCACTCCCCAGTAAGCCTCTTGCAGGTATATCTCCATCTCAGTATCTGTTTTTTCAGGCAACCCTACTTAAGATTTGGGCTCAAAGGTTTTCCCTAAACAGTGCTCTAAACTATAGCCCTGCTATTAAAATATGGTATATGGATGAACAGCATTGACATCACCTGGAAACTACAGTCACGTGTCTCTTAATGATGGGGATTTCTGAGAAATGCAGGTGATTTTGTTGTGGTGCAAACATCACATAGAGTATACTTACACAAACTTTAACAGTGTAGCCTACTACACACCTAGGCGATGTGGGGTAGCCTATTGCTCCTAGGCTACAAACCTCTACAGCATGTTGCTGTACTGAATACTGTAGGCAGTTGTAACATAATGGTAGGCATTTGTGTATCTAAACATAGAAAATGTACAGTAAAAATACAGTATAAAAGATTTGAAAAAAAAGGGTAAACTGTATAAAGCACTTACCATGAATGGTGCTTGTAGGAATGGAAGCTGCTCTGGGTGAGTCAGTGAGTGAGTGGTGAGTGAATGTGAAGGGCTAGGGCATTATTCACACTACTGCACACTTAGGCTACACTAAATTTCTAAAACAAATTTCTTTCTTCAATAATAAATTAACTTAGCTTATTGTAACTTTTTCACTTTATAAAGTTTTTAATTTTTTAAAACTTTTGACCCTTTGTAATAACACTTAGCTTAAAACACAAACATACTGTACAGGTGTACAAAAATATTTTCTTTCTTTATATCCTTATTCTATAGGGTTTTCCTATTTTTAAAATTATTTATTGTTTTTTTACTTAAACATTTTTGCTAAAAACTAACACACAAACATACACATTAGCCTAGGCCTGCACAGGGTCAAGATCATCAATATCACTGTCTTCTACCTCCACATCTTGTCCCACTGGAAGGCCTTCGGGGGCAGTAACACATGGAGCTGTCATCTCCTCTGATTAACAATGTCTTCTGGAACACCTGCTGAAGGACCATCACAAATACGTGAGTAATGCATTGCACTATGACAATGTAACAATGGCTATCACATCACCAGGCAATAGGAGTTTTTCAACTCCATTATAATCTTATGGGACCACCGTCGTACAAGTGGTTCATCATTGAACAAAACGTCAATGTGTGATGCATGACTTGTAGTTAGAAAAGAAGTAACTCAGGCTCCACCGCAGGCCTACTGAACCAGAATCTGCATTTTTATGACTGCCAGGTAATTTTTACACTAAAATTTAAGAAGGCCTGGTCTAGGCTCAAAAGACAATGGACTAAGCTCAAAAATATTTCTTACTCTGGCTCATTGGTTGGGGAAACCAAACAATATTTTGATGTGCTTTATAATATGCAAATGAAACAAAAAGTAGAAAGCATCCAGAGGAGAAACTTGATCATCTGACTGGACAATTTTAGATATTCTAGTCTCCCAGGTCACAGAGTTTTCTCTTGCTCTGGAGGTTGCCTTGTAGGGTGCTCTCTCCAAAGAATAGGTTGGGACTTGTGCTAACTCTGAAACACTGACAAATAAATAGCCTAATAACTTCTGGAACTTGTGGGTGAAAGAGACCAATGTATATAATTTTTTAAGAAATAATTTCTGTTCAGGAGCAAGAAATTCAAGATGCTTTTTTCTTTTGGCAGGTGATGAAAATGAGCTGAAAAAATAATGATAGAAAAAACAAAAAGGATTAAATAAAAACTATAAGTACATAAAAGTGTGAGGCTTTTTATGTCTTTTACAAAGCTGGGAAATGAACAGTTTACTAGTATCTTCAACTATAGTAGAGGGTTGGTTAGAATAAGTTATTTTGTACCAATTACATATGTGATATCTTTTTATTGACTTGGAAGATGTCCAGGATATAATTTGAGGAAAAGCAAGTTACAAAATTGTCATGTATAATGTAATCATGGTACCTTGTGTAAAGAAAAATGGAGGGATATTAACAGTGGTTGTCTCTGAGCAGTAACACTGCAGGTGATTTTTACCTGCTTCTTTCTGCTTTTCTGCTATTACCATCTGAATTTTTTATAATGAACATATTGTTTTGAGTTGAATTATGTCATTCAAAAAGATATATGGAAGTACTAACCCCCAGTATCTCAGATACTGACCTTATATGCAGATAAAGTCTTTGTAGATTTAATTAACTAGTTCAATTAAAATGGGGTCCTACTCAAGCAGGGTGGGCCCTTAAGCCAGTATGACTGGTATCCTGTTAAGAAGAGAAGGTGACGCCGGAGGAAGAGATTAAAGTGCAACCAACGACTGGCATCCACTACCAGAAACTAGGAACAGGTAAAGAAGAATTCTCCTCTATAGGTCTCAGGGCAACATGGCCCTGTCGCCACTATATTTCAGACTTTTAGTTTTCAAAACGCAGAGAGAATAAATTTTTGTTTTTTTAAGCCATCTAGTTTGCTGTACTTAATCATGGTAGCACTAGGAAACTAATACGTATATTATTTTATAATCATTAAAAAGTAAAGCCTTTTCCATTTTGAAAGCGAAATGGAGCCATAAGGAAGGAAGATGGCACTAGAAGACCGGCACAAACGTGGCTTCTCCCACAGAGCCTTCCCTGGTGGTTCTGAGGCGCAACACGAGAATTCTCATCTGGAGCAATTTCTGTTGACTGATCTAATGTATGCCTTACCTTTCCTCCTCTAGGTTCAAGTTCCTCCCGAAGGCAGGGGCCAGGTTCATGTTCATTCCCACAGAGTGTAGCCCAGCACCTTGAATAAAGTTCTCAGTGAATTCATTTTGAGGGAATGAGGAATTCCCATTAACAAAAAAGGCTTTCAGCCACCACTGTTATACAGCACAGTAAACAAACAAACAAAAAATACAAGAAAACATAACATCTTGAGCATGAAAATGAAATGCTTCTAGATTTGGTATCAGAGAAAGGTGGAGGATCCTACAGACCAGCGTGTCTCCATGCACTGACTCCAGATCCCTAGTTCTGTGGGATCTTGAAAAGCAGGTCTTTTGTCAAGTACATATGGGGATTTAAATCAATTTCCTTCCCGTGGGACCTCTAGGGGCCTTTAATACACTCTTGTGCTATGGGACTTTCCAATAGTAGGCTGTTATTAGGCTGTACTTTCTATTATTGGACTGCTGAATTATAGATGCTCCTCAGTTTATGCTGGGATCACATCCTGATAAACCCATTGTAAGCATGAAAATATTGTAAGTCAAAAGTACATTTAATACACCTAACCTTCCAAACATTGTAGCTTAGCCTAGCCTACCTTAAATGTGTTCAGAACACTTACTTTAGCTTACATTTGAGCAAAATCATCTAACACAGAACGTATTTTATGATAAAGTGTTGAATATTTCATATAATTTATTAAATACTGTACTGAAAGAGAAAAACAGAATGGCTTTACACCATAATAAAGTGAAAAAATCGTAAGATGAACCATTGCAAGTTGGGGACCATCTGTATTCTTTTTATAATTATTTCAAAGCACTTTGGTGCTGGTGTTTAGGAAATGAGCTTTGGTGCATTCTGCACCGTGTTCGTATAAACCCACTGAGAACACCTGTCGAGGCTGCCCTTCTGATGTTCAATGGGTTTCTCTTCTCTACACTGACACTGTATCTCCCAGCTTTAGTCAAACAGGTTTTTGTGGTTCCTTAGATCTGAGAAATCTGTATTTAGTTGTAGATCACATGTTTTTTCATTAAAAGAAATAGAAGATAGAATGGATATGAGGGAAATAATAGTTTGAAACCATCAAACACCTTCCAAAGACAGACATCCTACCAATCTGAAATGTCACTGACAATTCTCACTTGACCCTTGAAATAAGCAAACAAGAATGGAGAGTTTTATGTCAGAGGTAGTGTGTTGTTTGGGTCCCCGAGAAGCAGAGGCCAAGACATGATTAGAGGTGCAAGAGATGTACTGGAGGGAAGTGCTGTGGAGGCTAACTGGAAGGGAGCAGGAGTAGGCAGGGAGAGCCTTCAGGCCGTGATGTAGTTCAAACACGAGAGAGAGAAGGAAGGAGGATGGAACCTCAAACTATGGTGCAGTTCTAAGAAATTTTGGACAGGTTGCTGGGTGAGGAGTTCCCCACCCAAGGACATGTCTTGTAGGAGTTCTGCATCCCACGGGAATGGGCCAGCACTAGGAACTCCCAGCCATCGCTGGGAGCAGCCCAGAGTGCAAATGGAGTGATGGGTCCAGAGGGCCTGTGCTGGGGCTGCCAGTCAACTGTGCTCCTTGGAGCAGGAAATCCGACTGCTGCGTTTTATGGCCACCATGGGGAATGAAGTCAGATGATCTGAGTTTGAATTCCAGTTCTACCACTTTGGTATAGGAAAGTTATCTAACATGTCAGAGCCCCAAATTTCTCATACGTAATATGGAAATTACTAAGATATCTACCTCAAAGAGTTGCTATGAGAATAACATGACTCATGTAATAGTCTTACTACTTTTCCTGGCATAACAAAGACCTCAATAAATGTTAACTCTTTTTATTTCAGATACTTAAAGCTGGTACAAAGTCAGAAGTTAGCCGGAAAATGCTGAAAGGTGGGAGAAAGCCTTTACTGTGTGCGGCACAAGGCCCGTAAAACTCTCCTCCAGGATTGTTTGAATGAGAGCGTTTCTCCCAGCTTCTCAGAACAGCAAAGGCCTTCTCTGCTGAACTTCACCTCCAAGTGCTCAAAATCAGAAAAAAGGACGACGACTCCATTACCCCGCCAGGTTGACATGGCTGGTGTGGGGACCCTCATTTGCAAGTTCCCCTTGCTGAGTTTATTTAGTGTGTTTATTTATTATGTGTGCCTCCCATGGTGGTTGTATGATGCTGTAAACAGAAGAGAGCTAGGGGATCAGTCAAGCAAATTACAGAATATTAAAAAGGTCATCACAGTAAAGTGCATCACTATAATCCACAGAATATATGAAGCATTAAAGTCCTAATGCCTTGACTTTTGCTCAAAATTTATAGGCGATAAGAAAAATGAACTACTTCAAAGCATTTTTACAACCAAAATTAAAATAGAGGTGGATTCATTTAACCCCTGCCATCAGTCTCAAACTCATTGAACTGCCTTCTGTGTTCATGGAGTTCTGTTTCTGTGGAACTTGATGGGATGGGGAGCTGTTACTGCTTTGGAACCTTCCCTGAAGACTTAAGGAAAGACAAGAGGTGGATGATAATAGAACCAGTTGCTGAGATATTCTCACACATTTGAAGCCAGCCTGATGGCTAAGGTAGTGCTGACAGTTTCCCAAGGATACTGGGCGCTTGATCCAGGGCTCTGTGACGTCGACTGGCTCGAATGCACGATCTGTCTGCTCATCAACCATACAGCAGAGACAGCTCTGCAGATTCTCGTCCTCTGCACCACATACTAGGTGGAAGCGGTTGGTTGTTAACTGAAGATACTAGATAGTCTGGGAAAAGAGTAGAGAAAGAGAAACATATGAAGCGGGTGGACATCTCACATCCAGAATAGAGTCCTCTATACTTACACGAATTCTGGTGTGAAGCAGCTGGGAGACCTGATTTGGAAACATTTCTAGGAAATATTCCCTCGGAAAGATTACCCAAGAAAGAGCTTATTTACCTGTATAACCTCGTAAGTGAAATTATTGGTGGTGTTACTGTCTAATCTTTTGCAAAACTTAAATTACTCTGCCATCTGAGACGCTCCATCAGGGAAAGAGCAGTGAGGGAACTAGCACTTACTGGATACAATGTGCCTTGAAGTATGCCTGTGAAGTGGGTATTATCCCCACTGCACAGATAAGAAAGCTGACGTTTAGAGAGGTTAAGAAAATTGTGCAAGGTCCCAAGCTGTTAAATGGCAGAACTGGGATTCCAATATGGATCCGCCTGTCTCCAAAATCCTCAGTCTAACACACACGCAATGCTGATTGCCATACATTTCCTGTGGGGAACGCTGATGACCTTCAAAACAGCTTTGATTCAAGAGCTATCACCTTCTGATTTGAGTGGCAACTGAAAACTTCCTATCTAAAAATGTCTCCCTCGTTGATCTCTGTAATTTCCTGTTGTTTTCAATTTAGTTCTGACTTTGTTTTAAAATGCGAAGTGTCCTGAACGATGAGACACTTCCTGTGAGTTAATGTTTCAGGTCCTTTATTTTCCAAAGGGAGACCTTGATAGCATTAAAACACCTGTTACCTTGGAGGAGAGAGAGGGACTCACACAGGGAAATGACAGAAAAGAGGGAACAATTGGAGGTGACAAATATATGAGTCTATTTCAGAATTTTAGCTGAGGGTGAACCCAGTAATCCTTTTTGCTTTTTCAGAAGAACAAACTCTAGAGTTTAGAGTGTGCACACCTATCTCATGATACTGTTTTGAGAAATACATGAGACATATGAGAATGTTTTGTAATATCAATGGCTTAAGATAAACAAGGTATGCGTGGAACAAGGAATTAATTATAAATTAATTCTATTTTTATGGCGAAGTACTCTTCCTTTTCCACCTGACTCCATTCTTTTGATCATGCATCAAATATAAGGGAGGGGGAAACTAGTCAAAAACATATCTGGACACTAGAAATAAATTATATAGGTCAATGACCTATTCTAAAAAATCAGGTTTAAATTTTCAAAAGGAAAGAAGTGCAATTTAGAAAAAGATTGAATACGTTTTTCAAGATGTTCAACATTATTTCCTCTTATAGTTTTAAAGATAAAATTGATCTTTCTATCAATTTGACTTAAAAAAATTAAGAGTTATATTAAAATTTACCAGCAGAGGGGAGTGAAGGAACACAAACTGACTTTCAGTCTAGGATAATTTTTTAGCATAAATAGGGCAGCAAAGTCCTCATATCTATGCTTTTTTATTAGCCAGTGGGTCCATGTGAGCACGTTAAATTTTATTAACAGCTCACTCTGTAATGAGGGCAAACAAACAGATTTGTAAGTCACAATGGCATTGACTTTTGATCAGAAGTTATAGGAGATGGAAATGAACTACCCCAGTGCATTTTTATGGCCAAGTTTTTTAGTTTGAAGTTTTATTTTCCAAGTTTCTTGAAACATTAGTGAAATCAGTTTTACTATACTAAAACCAATTTCTTTGCTTATTTTTTCATACCCATTTTAAAATATTCATTTGGAATGAAATTCCAGCAAAATGCATTTTTAAAGGCTGCTGCTCTATGTCATTGAGGATAAAAATTTAACTTTCACAAACTGTATCTCAGACATATATGGTCTTCATTTAGATGAAGATGGAATGCGGGAACATAATCCGATGGCTTTAAAAAAGATGTCAGAAATGCGCATGTACCAGTGCACACACTCATCTTTGAGAATCCAGTTATTTACTTCTAGATGGATGTCAGTTAATGTTCCAAAACCTCTTTAGGTCTTGAGGGAAAGTGACTTTAAAGCGCATGAACTTTTACTGAGAGGAAACAGACGGCGGCAATCGTTGTTAACAACCCGAAATACATATTGAGTGGTTCCCATGCCACGTATTGGAGACACAAAGATGTAAAACAGGACATTACCTTGAGGGGAACAATCCAGTTGACAAATGAGAATACATTTTACAGTGAGAAATTTCTTGTAGGAAAGAGGAAAACCAATCACTAACAGACCAGAATTCCAATATCTAACCAAGTTATTTTTCCAACTTCTTCTTCACATACATGTAATTCACAGTTCTCATGGAGTGGTAACCAGAATTTTATGTTCTTACTAGAGAATTCTACTTTGGTATGTTACAAAAGGAAAATGTCAGCTTTAGATTTCATTTCAATTAAATATCCACTCATCAATTTCATCTTCATTGGCTGTTTATATAGGATCTAGGAGAATACCGTCCTCTTTGCTTTAATGGATATACTGTATACATCATTACTTACCTGGCTTAGCAGCTTTGAAGGTGTTTTATTCATACTGATATTTTCCAGACCCAGAAAAGCAAGTCTTGATAGCAAGACTTCGAATCTTATCCATCGACATACCATGGTTCCAGAATGTGTTGTCAGTTGATAAGATGGCTTTGATTTGTTACTGATTTTAGTGAGGGCTTTAGGTCAACACACCAGGCAATAGAGGAATTCTAAGACCATTGGGGAGGGTCTCATGAAAAACATGAAATGTTAGCTGGGCTTTGAAGAGAAAGTAAGAATGAGATAATTAAAAGAACGGGAGGGGGTAAAAAAGCATTCCAGGTAGGAGAAAGCACTTAGCAAGTAAGAAAGCAGGTACAATATTAGAAAGTACCTGGTGAGTTACAAGGAATGATGAGAGTTTAAGCAGTAGAGATGTGAGGGTTTAAGCAGGAGAGATAACTTAGTCCTTCAGAGTAGCAGGATGCCCCATTGGAAAATATGAAAAAAAAAGAAAGGAGACTATACTGTATCTAACAATACACCTGGAAGCAACTCTAATAGGTTTCTCTCTCCCTAAGTTAATAAATGTAGATGTATCAAATAGCTTCGGATAACAAATATTTTACAGGTTTCAAAGATAAATGTATGCAAGAGTCTCAGTATCCAATCAATATTCATGACTTCTTCCTTACTTCGACCATCACAATGCACCTTAGAAATACTGTTCTCCAGGAAAAATGGCAGACAGTAAACATTAAATGTTACAAATACATTATTATCAAGAATTTTAATAATAAATGTCAACATAAATAATAAATATTGTATATTTCTATCACCTTCTTGTGTTCTGTGCTCAAAATTATAGTCCCTTGAAGCTCATAAAAATTGTTCATTCTTAAGTCTTGACTATAATTCTCTATGGCAAATCTTCTCTATTTTTCTCTAGCAACAATACTTGATGCAACTGTGCAATGGATGAGAGTGTTTCTAAAAGAAATCATTCTAACAACTCTTAAAATTTTTCTGGATTTCTGTTCTGGAATGGACATAGGTACTATTTTTATATCTTGGGCTAAATGGCTTAAAAATTTCAATGTTAAGGAAACAAATATATTTTGTGTTTTATGACAAATTTTCCCTTTTGTAGAGATCACCAAAATGTATGGGTGGAGGGGAGGGAGCAAAGTGAAGGGCGGAGTTTCATTTGCACTCATGGTAAGATCATTTCCTATGTCAGACCATTGTGGTAGATAATGTTAGATAGTGACATGGTTGCTTAGCAACCCTGCAATCAATGAATTTTGATTCATGTTTTGCTGGGAAATCCTAAGGAGCAATGCCTAGGAGAGTCCTTCTATTGTTTTTGAATCATTCAAACTAAGGGTGATGTTTACAAAAGATCTGATTGGCAGTCACATAAGAGAAGAATAAAATATAGGCACCAGGATTTTTATTTCTGTTGTTATTTTAATAGTGGAGAAAGATGTTGATCCATTTTCCATCTTTGTTGAGAATTCAGGGAGCGGCTTTAAAAGTATAAGAAGGAATGATTCCACTTATGTAAGAGAGATGTGTGCACTAGAACATTTGTTCTTACCTCCTGCGTTTGAGAATGAAGGGAGCATCTTCTTGCCCAATGTTAATGTCTCCACATGTGCTTTTGAGCCCATTCCATTTTCACTTTAAGATCTTGTTTTATCAATTTTCCTTCTTCTCCATTTCCAATTTTTCTTTCTCCACTGCCTCCTTCTCTCAGCCTAAAAACATACTCATCTCAGAAAAACAAAAGAAAGTAGAAAATAAAAAGTTCCTTTCAGTTCTCAAGCTATTCCTCCTACCCTCTCCTCCTCTTTTACAGACACCTTGAAAGAATATGGTTTTCAGTTTCTCACCTCCCTTCTTAGGTCACTGCAATCTGGGTACTAAGGCCAGAAATCTGCTGAAAATGCTCTTGTTGACATGACAACAACCTGGTTGCCAAGTTCACTGTACAGTTTTCAGTGATTATCTCAGTTCTCTGGCCAACAGAAGAATGCTTTTCTTTTGGCCCTCTCCTAATCTCTTCCTGTGTCTCACACTTGTAAATACCGGGCTTCCCCAGGGTTTTGTTCTCAGGCTTCCCCTCCCACTCTGCATGGTCTGCCTGAATGATCTCATCCCTCCCATGGCTTCACTTACTTATCAGTGGCAACTTCCACATCTGTGTTGCTCTGGCTCAGACCTCATTCTGGTACTCCAGGCTCATTTTTCCCGCTACTTCCCTGAACATCTCTCTTTGCATATCTTACAGGTACTTAACCAGCTCTTCCATCTCCTTGTCATCATCCTGATGTTCCCATTCCAGCAAACACCAACACCTGCTTGTTCTTCCTATCTTCTCATCTCGGTTAGTGACATCACTGTCCATTCAGTTTGCCAGATCAGAAACCTGAGAGTCACTCCAGATTCCTCACCTTCCATTTTGTGTCACAGCAAATGACTCATCAGAGCCCAGATATTCAACCCCTAGGTACCTTCTGATACATTAACACCCATCTTTCACTCAAGTCTTACAAGGACAGTGGGAATTTCTGAGTTGTTCTTATCTTCGGTCTTGTCTTCCCCACCCCTCCCACAAGCCCATTACATTTTCTATACATGTCACTTTCTTAGTAGTAAAAGTGGCATCTTTGTGTGGGAAAGGATGAGAACTGGGTTAAAAGAAGAAACAAAAATTCTTCCTGAGTGATGTTGATGGAAAAAAAAAAAAAGAAAAAAAACGAAACAAATTAACTTATACTGAAAAGAAAGGATAGAGTACTATTGTTTTCTGTTTAAACGTTGTCTTTGATAACATTTCTCCCAGGGAGAAAGCTTGGCATTTTGAGGGATAAGTATCTTACCTTGTAATGCCAAAATGGATTTAATTAATGCCAGTACTCAGGTTTTGTCCTTTAATAGACTTTGTATCAGGGCTTTCTAATGGGTTTTTCCTCTTTGTTTTTCAAGTGTGAGCAGCATTTGACCAATTCCAATGCTCTTAGCATTTTATTTAAAGAACAACCACTAAAAAAGAATTTTTTTTAATTTGATTATTCTCTTTTACTTTGCTTATAAATGCCTAAGAACTTCTTTCGAAGAATACTCCTACCACATTGGCTAGTTAAGATGCTGTGATCAACCTATTCTACATAATGTGTTTAGAAACAAAACTTAAGGGAAAAAAAATGAAAGTCAGTACATCCTGGCTTGGCTATTGAGGGAAAAAGAGAAAAAATTGAATATTAATTATTTAAATGTTCCTGACAGAGGTATGTTAAAAGAGTACTATAAAAGTTTACAATTTTATAAGTGCTGATTAATGTTTAGGTATCTTTCCTGAATTTCTTCACAGTTCACTTTTTTATGGAAATTAATCCGGTGAAACACTGAAAAGTTTTTTGTTTTAAACTGATGTTTTTCCAGATAAATTCTAGGGTAAACATTCATATAGTTACAAATAATGTAATTCTGTAATTGTGGAATGCCTCCTGTATGCTTTGCTTGGTACATCTTCCATGGAGACGTCTGAATATAATATTCCATCTGTGAATATTTTAAATGTTGAAATAAAAATAAGAAATGTGAAAAAAAAAGAAGTGGCAGTCTCTGCTAGAGCATGCCACACAAAGCCCTTCATAGCAGGCTTTTGACTACATTTTAGCATCAATGCTACCGTTTCCTTTGTCACACTCCTTTGCGCCTTTGTGTCACTCTACCACACATCCTATGCTACATAGATTTGGAAGTCACCACTGATTAACAAGCGAAGCCATAGGAAGAATGCAATCACTCAGGCAGACCAGGCAGAGTGGGAAGAAAAGATTGATGCTGAAACCGTGGGCATCCTATGTCCATAGGAAACAACTGGTGTCGTCTAAACTTGAATGCTCTTCCGTCCCTTTGTACCTTTGCGCGTGCAAGTCTCTTGGGCCCTTCCTTTCTCCTTCTGTCTTGGAAACTTTATGCTTCAAGAATCAGCTCAGTCATCACCTTTTTGAGATTTCCTCCCCAGACAGTTAAACATCCCCTCCTTAGGGCTGCCCTGTCATATTATACTTGAGTGTATTTTGACACTTATCCCGTCACTTACGTGATATAAATGCAATGAGTTATATCACATGCGAATAAATGATTATACATTTATGGATCTGTCCCAAATGAGAATTTTGGTTCTTTAATGGCAGGCAAGATGTCTTTTTAAAAAGTCTTTATATCCTCTTATTCCTAGCACAAAATAATTGCTAAACAAAGGCTGAATGAATGAATGGACAAACATAAAGTAAGATATTTCAATGGTGATGATTATAGAACATTGAAACAGACCTTAATAGAAATTATGGAACCTGCTAGTCAAAAATCAATGACTTACACCCATTAGGTTGGCTACTATCAGAAAAAAAAAAAGAAAGAAAATAATTAGTGTTGACAAGGATGTGGAGAAATTGGAACCCTTGTGCACCATTGCTGAGATTCTAAAATGGTTCAACTGTTACAGAAAACAATAGGGCAGCTCCTCAAAAAATTAAAAATAGAACTAGCATATGATCCAGCAATCCCTCTTCTGAGTATGTATTCAAAATAATTGAAAGGAAGACCCCAAGAGATATCTGCACATCCACATTCATAGAAGCATTGTTCACAATAGCTAAAATGTGGAAGCATTAATTATTGATGGATAAATGAATAAATAAAATATGGTTTATATATATAATGGGATATTGCTCAGCCTTGAAAAGGAGAGAAATCCTGTCACATGCTATAATGTGGATGAATCTTGAGGACATTATACTAAATGAAACAAGCCAGTTACAAAAAGACAAATATGGTATAATCCTACATATATGAGATATCTAAGGTAGTCAAATTAATAGAAAAGGAAAGTGGGGAACATGGTGGCACAGCTACTTGGGAGGCTGAGGCAGGAGGATCCCTTGGGCCTAGGAGTTTGAGTTCAGCCTAAGCAACAGAGCAAAACTATGTCTCTAAAAACAAAAACAAATACAAATCAAACAAACAAACAAAGTAGTGTAGGAGCCAACCCAAGGGAAAGCTTCCTCGTTGCCCTCTGAAGGTTAAGTGAAAATCACTGATGAGAGGCAGATTATTAGGAGAAGAGACATACAAATTTATTTAACGATAGTTTTACATGACACAGGAACCTTCAGAATAAAGACCCAAAGGTACAGGGGAAACTGTCCATTTTTATGTTTAGGTTCAACAAAGTACAGACAGCATGTATAAATATAATGGAACAAAAAGGGTTTGACCTAATTCTAATAGACTAAGTGGGGAAACGCAGTAACACCTTCTGTCCAGATTCTTCTTGGCCTGTCTTGGCATGTATTTTTTCCTTTGGGATGAGGGGCAGGCCCCCTGTGGAATGGGGGTCTTATGACCTACAATCAAACAATGTAGGTCAAATGATTTCTTTGTGGATAGTTTTTACACAGAAAGGCAGGAGAAAGTGATAGTAATATTTTTGGGCATTATTGCTGGCTTTGGGGAGAAGGGGTTCTAGTTTCCTAGAAGGATTCTAGCTTCTATGGCTGGTCTCAGGGAAGAATGAAGGGCCAGAGACAGGAAGACGGGAGAAGGTCAGAGAAAAGCTTTTGTTTCTAAGGCTGCTTCTGAGGCCTGCGTTTTGGGGTATCATTTTCTGAGCCCCATGAGTAGAATCTTAGTTGCCAGAGCCTGGGGAGTAGAGGGAAAAGGGGAATCGTTGCTCATGAGTGTAGAGTTTCAGTTTTACAAGATGAAAAAATTCTGGATATTGGTTGCACCACAATGTGAATATACTTTATGCTACTGAACCGTGCATTTAAAAAACTGATTAAGATAGTAAATTTTATATTATGTGTTTTTTACCATAATAAAAAAAAATCAATAAAATCACAGTAGGCAATGTCTTTGACATAGACTAGATGCTGTCTGGTGATGAAAAGCTAGATGGGAAGACTAAACAGTAATGACTTTTATAGGCCATATCGGGCTGAATGTTTTCATATTAATATAATCTATCTTGAGTGCTTTTTTATTGTGAAAAAGACTATAATACAAATAACATAGTATATAAATATAATAACAAAATATGACATTATAGTATGATATGAATAACCAAAAAATTCTATTCCCTTTTCAGGAAAGGTACTCTACCTTTTATCATCTCACTATGATTATGTTTTAAGTACCACATAATAGAGTTCAATATTAACATGCATAGGAGTAGTCCTCCTGGAGCTTACAATGCGAAGAATACTACCACAATGCAGGCAATTGTCCAGAAAACTTATAGACAGAGAGTTACCCAAAGGGTGCCTGTGTAAGTGTACACAGGGGCATGTGTGAGCACACACAGACATGCACACACTGAAGCTTGTGAAGCATCCATGAGTCAGGTTTTTGAATAATTAAATAATGTTGAGAAAATTAAATAATTCCATAAAAGGCATATGTTGAGAAAACGTTTCTAAAGAAGAAAGCAGAGCCGGAACTTCGAAGTGTCTCTTCCAATCTCCATTGACTTAAAAAGGTTGACATAAAGCCTCCAAATAACAATCACTAGTCATCCAAAAAATGGGCCTCTATTTGAGCTGATTCTTTGGTCTTTAACAATCCTTTAATAGTTGGAAACATCTCCAACTGGGGATATGGAAACATCTCCAACTTGTCCCAGTAGGGTTTCAGAAATTTCCTTTTTCCAAACCTGCACACTTTTATCTCTCCCATGGAAAACATAAACACCAGGGATGAAATAGAATTCAGGATTCTTAAATGATCCCCTACTCCAATATGGCTCATTTTCCATCATTGAACCTCTGGGGTTAATTCAATATAAAAGCCTCTTAGCCACTGAAATAGAACAGTGGATTCAAAGTGGTGAAACTGACAAGAGAGAATCTGTGCAAATTGCCATGTGCCTAGGGTGGAATAGAAAATCCCTGATATGGTACTACTTTCCTCTGTATCTGCAGCCTGAGGATGGCACAACCCCCAGACCTGGCCCCTCATCTCTCCCAAATCTGCAGAAACTGCATCTCTGCTAGTCTGAGCCCTGCCATTTCTGAATTGCCTTGGAGCTATAGGAAAACATCATTAACTCAATATGTGTTACCCTGAAATGCTGAAAATAAAAATAGCATCTGGGAGGCTACTTCCCTGGATTCCTGTTATTTCATACAAAGATTTTATTTTTCCTTAAGCTAATGTTGCTTTCTGACCGGCTTCCTCATTACAGCTGCTCTGTATAAATTTCATTTTGCATCTAGTGCTGACTGTCAGCAAGTTTAGTGGGGACAAGGGGAAATATCCTTCTACTTTCTGTGCAAAGGCAGGAAATGGAGGGGAGCAAGGTCCATCACACTAGGGGGTCCCCTCCCTGGGCCTGTATGTGTTTATGCAGATGGCAACACATAAAAGCAAATTCCCTGAAAAAGCAGTCTTAATGGGAGCAATCACAAAGCTAAAAACCTTTGAAAACCCTTTGCAAGAATCTGGAGGAAGAGGCAGGCACAGAGACAATTTCATGCACTTAGACTTGGGGATGGTGGGGGGTTTCCAGGCTGATCGTGTGTGTGTGTGTGTGTGTGTGTGTGTGTGTGTATGTGTGTGCACATAACAAATGTCTATAATAATGTACTTAATATTGCTTTTTATTTGTTTGCTTGCTTGCTTGTTTTCTGGCATGAGCTTGCTACAGAACCAATGAGACTTGGCTCCTTCCCCTTCAGCACATCATCCTGGGAACCTGTTGCGTGGTTTTCTGTTCCCAGGTGAAAGATATTTCCTACAGAAAGGCACATCACCCAACTTACTTATAAAGGATAATTATATAATTTGGCCTATAAACCAAGACAAATTTCAGAGTCAAAGTGGGCATTAAAAAGAATTAACAGACATTAATTGATCTACAGCAAGTGAAAACAGGAACATCATAAGGTCAACAGTTAGTTTGGGGAGTGGTCGTCATCCAGACCCAGAGCTGGCCAAATTCAGCTTCTCAGCAGACATGTGGGGGGTGTTCTTTCCCCCCAAATACCATGGAAACAAGCATGAAACTATAAGCTTATCGAGGCATTCTATTTCAGCTTCATAGCGTAGCCTTAAAAAGAAGCCCCTTGTTTTGTTCCTCCAAATGCCTGGTTTATTATAGTCTCTTCTCAGTCTAGCTTCCATTTAACTCCCTTACAGCATCTTTGCTATTTCCCAACTCACAAAACATCCCCCTTTGGCCTGTCCGTACTCCCTTTGAAGTACTATCACTGCTTACTTTGGACATTACAGTGGTGTGGTTGGTCATAGTTACAAGTCTCAGACCCTGTGCAATCTAGGGGGCAAGATCGATGTAGCATACATGCGAGAATTAAAAAACAATGAATTGTTGCCCTGAGTGGGATGAACTAGGGGTTCGGATATGAGAAACATGAGGCTGGCCTGGTAGACTGGTCAGGAAGGTTCTGTGGAGAGAGTCAAATATGTGCTGGGTCGTGAAGAAGGGGCGCTCAGCAAATGATCCAGGAGAAGGGTTGAGAGTGATGGACAGGAGACATTGAGCAACACTTTGCCAGGAAATGCAGTATCGAAAGGGAAAAATATGATTGAAGGAGAAGGATGAAGTCAGACCATGAAGACCCCCGAACAAGAAATGTCACTTTGAAGAGACTTGTCATAGGCAGCGCAGCCCTTGCCAGCCTTTGAGCAGGAGAGTGTCACTGCAGAAAGAAAAATCTGGCAGTGCTGTGCTGACAGTTGGCAGTGGAGAGTTTGAGGTGGAGCCACTAGCATGGAGTTTGTTTAAGGAATGTAGTTGTAAAAAGAAAAACAATTTCATTGCAGTTTTAATACTGTGCCTTTGTCTTCATCCATTTGCAAACACAGCAGATGCCGCTTTCTGATATATTTCTTTAAATATCTCATTACAAGTGCAGGCACTTATCTTCTCTTTATTCATACTACATTCCCCCGGAAAGGACATATTGTTTTACTTTGGCACTTGCGTATCTCACTAGATCTCCGACAGCCTGAATCCTTCATGAATTGTCTAGCTTCTTCTCTCAAGCAGGGCACTTCAAGAGAATTGAACCTTTCTTCATTTTCCTTCTATTTATTCTGCTCACAAATTTTTAGGGGTGACTTTATGCCATCTAAACTGTCTCTGCTTTGTAAGTTTCAAGGGAAAAATAAACAAATAATTGGTCATGCTTATTAAAGGGGAATCTAAAAGATGAGATGTTTTTGGTATGGGAGTTTTGCCAAAGTCAGAGAGGGGCAGGGAGCAAGAAAGGAATATGGGGATCTTTTACCTTTCCAGTCCCAGAATACTGTAGCGAACTTGGGATACTGGGAGAAACATAGAGGTATATAGGTGACAAATGTCAATGCAGTCTGCATACTGTCATGTACAACATGTTTGCTGCAGAGCTTCAGGCCTGGTTCCAGTTGGCTGCGTAATGCTGGGATAGTCACTCAACCTCTCTGAGCCTCACTTTCATCATCAGTCATATGATGGTGTGAGACTCACTGATCCTTAAATATTCTCCTGGTCTTAAGTTTTTTATTTCACAATTTTGGGAAATACCCATTTGGCAGTAGAGCTTTATTTCTGTTAAATTTCTATTTAATTAAAAGCTTGGTCAGACTATTTATGTATATCATCTTGCATGTTTGAAGTCCTGAGCAAAAGGTCAAAAATATGCTTTTATACTAAGTCTTCATGTAGAATGTTCTACAAAGAGAAGATATTTATGGTAAATTGCTTAGCACAAATATGTATTTATATCATGCTATTATAAAGCAAAACTTAGCTTCCTTATTACCCACTAGATATTGAACCAATGGCATGATGCAGCTGCCAAAAACTTAACACACAGCTTTAGACCATTTTACTTGATGGACATTTCCAAATTATAGGAAATAATAATTCTACTCTGTTCTATACTGATTGGGCAACATCCGGGGTCTTTTTATTTAGTTCTGAACTCCACATTTTATGGGAGATATATTGACATGTTGAGCTCACTTAGAGAGAGAAGCACGCCGAAGTGGTCCAGGGTCTGAAACCTTTTTCATTTCTTGGAGGTTTAGGCCCGAAGACTGAAAGAGAAGACAGACAAGCTATTTCAGCCTCTTCATGTAGAAAAGTAAAAGTATAGACTTATGCTGTACTGTGTTAAAGGATATGTGAGGGAAAATGTATATGAGTTTAAGAGAGGCAGAGTTTACCTCAAAATAATATTTCCAACATCTAAAGCCATCCAACAAGGGAAAGAACCAACTTCTAACTTAGTGAGATCTAGAGGCTTGATCAGAGTGGCACTCGTCTCTAAAAGAATTCAAATAGAGGCATATGTTGTCTCCATAGAGGGTCATAGCAATATCTCCCATCCTGCATGACATTTTGAGTGTGACTTTGCTATTCTCATGAAGAGGTGGACTCTCTTTCCTCTATTCTTGAATCTGGGCTGAGCTTATGACCCGCTTTGACCAATGGAAGGCAGTGGAGGTGATGCTATAGGACTTCCAAAGCTAGGCATAGAGAGACTTTGTAGCTTCCATTTCTTCCCTATCAAGCCTGGAGAAGGGTAAGTCAAGAAGACACAGTGGACAGCCGACACCAACCGCTAGACATGAGACTAGAAGCAGCGCATACGTGCCACTCTCAAGGAGAGGATCGAAAGTTGCAGGCGGATGCCCACCTACTGATGGCTATTCTTGGAAAGAGTATTGTGAAACTCTGAAGAAGTGATAAGGGACATTCAGAGTGAAGGAGAAGGTGACAGGGCGATATATTTGGCAAGATCAAGGAGATCTGTGGGGAGGCATCCACCGGTGGGGAAAATCAGGAGGAGAGCACTCTGGGGCTCAAAATTCACCCCAATGTCACTGTGACACGAGTTATGAGGGGGCCGCCCTCCACCACCGCAGACCTCTGGACTAATTGGGTTGCTGCTTAGAGTCTGTGCAGAGACATTGCACCAGAGATCCAGTGCAGTAGTGATAGGGTGGCTGCCAATCTCGCATTTCTGAGGAAGAAGCTATTCTGAGCTTACAGGTACAGGGCACCAGGTCTGCATGGGACTTGGTTTTGCAACAGTAATCTTTGCATCACCGCTGCTGGGCTGGGGATGGAGCGGGCAGAGTGGGTGCCCCCCCATGCCATGTCTTGTGCCTGGGAACTGAGCATCCTTCTCCAATCTCCGGTGCAGGATCTGAGCAGAGGAGCCATCTCAGGAGCCACAGGGACCATGTGACAAGTGTTGAGTGCCTGCCTCAGCAGGACCAGGGTGGAGGAGAACCCTGCTCCTCCTGTGGTCCCAGCCCACTTCTGTGGTTGCTGGGCTACTGGAACCAACATCCAGCCATGTGGTTTGGTATTCATAGTCCCTGTGCTGCTGAAATAGCCCTGTGCCTGCAGAGCCCTGCCTCCATGGTCCCAGTTCCAGCTCTGACGCTCTAGCTGAACCTGGGCCTGAGGCTCCACCTCTGTGGCTCCAGAGCTCCCACTGGGCTTGTGATGCTGCTCCCAAGATTCCAGCATTGCACCTGGACTGCAAGACCCCACCTCTGAGTCTCCACCACTGCTACTGGGCCTGTGGAACAGCCCTAAAGTCCAGGAGTCCATCAAGGACCCTGAGCCTTGAGCTGCCTATGACCACTGTCTGGATAGCTTCACCCAGCTGCCACTGTCACCTCCACAGGGGGACCCCAGGCAGAGCAATCCCCTGCAGCAACAGACTCCATGGAGAGAGTCTCACCCAGCCCCCAACTCGAACTTCCAACAACGATCTGGGGAACAACCCACCACCCTGCATGCTCATCCTGCACCAAAATGAACTGTGACAATCACAGGGGAATGGGACAAAACAGAACAGCAGCACTACAGGCTCTCAGTGTGCACACCCTTCTCCTGCTGGGTCAACATTCCAGAGTAGGACACTAAAGCATCATCTAGGGACCAGCACTTCTTCCCACTAAGTAGAAGAGTTCCCAGCAAAGGAGAACAGGTGTCCTGCAAACCTATCAGCCCTGAGCC
>CAUYSK010085437.1:0-11902 GCA_963575035.1 Avahi laniger | reverse complement strand
CGTCATTGCTTGTAGCCATACCTCATCTCTTGCTCTGAACGTGAAAAACTTGGGAAATTCTTTCTGCAAAAACAAATCCACACAAAAGACAATTAAATCAACTCGTCGAAAGATCTGTGTACTTATTTTGTGATTGTGAACGAGGACCCAGTCTGCTTCTAGAATGAATCAGCTGCAGAGCCTTCTCCTGCCTAGCAGTTGCTCTCTCCCACCCCACATGAATGGCACCGAGGCTTGGAGAACGGAAAACAGTGACAGAGATGAGCACTGGACTGACCTCTTGGGCAATCAGGAATGTGATTCTTCGGAGTCCACAATCCACAAGGATATTTTTCTGCATTAAAAGCCAAAGACATAATGGAACGTTATCTGACCACAAAATGGACTGAAGTATTACTATTAGCTCCCGCACGGAGGGGCCTTGGGAGCGTGATGCAAAGTGGGGGAAGCCAGTCACAAAAGACCTCCCATGGCACGATCCCATTTAGACGAAATGTCCAGAATCGGCAAATCCACAGAAAAAGAAAGTAGATCGGTGGCCGCCCGAGGCCGGGGCGGGAGAGGGCTCTGGGCTGGGGGACAAGTGAGAGTAACTGCTAATAGGTATGGGGCTTTTCTCGGGGGGTGACAAAAATGTTCCAGAATCGATTCTGGTTATAATTGCACAACTCTGTGAACGCACTCAAAAGCATTAAACTGCATACTTTAAATGGGTTAATTGAGTAGTATGTGAATTATTTCTCAATAAAGCTGTTATAAAAAACGATAATCCAAACATCCTGTTGTACACTGTAAAGATTTACAACTTTTACGAGTCAATTATACCTCAATAAAGCTGGAGATGGGAAAAAAGACAAGTTGAATGAAAAAGCCAAGTACGAAAGAGTACAAACTATGATTCCATTTATACAAAATTTGAGAACAGATCAAAACCAATCAATATTTAGAAGTCGGGATACAGCCAGTTGTCTTGGGGTGGGGGGTGACAGGCAACGGAGGAGGCACAGGATGGCTCCCGGGGGGTCGAGAGGTTCATTTTTTGATCTGAGCGCTGGTCACACTTGGGCGTTCACTCTGAAATTCATCAAGCTATATATATTTGTGATTTGTGCACGTCAATTAAAAATTACCCAAAAAAGTATGAAACTGTTTGCTCGTCACTCTTTCAACGCAATAAATATTGTTACAGGCAGATTTATGGGGAAAGAAAAAAACCCTGAAGACAAGAAAACAAAGTTATTATTTAATCTGTCAATATGGTAAGGAAAACCGTTAGAGGACATCCTGGATTTTCAGCGTGACATCTCAATGCGCAAATGAGGTGACATCTGAGCTGGGCATTTTTCTGCCTCCCAACATCAGCTATGTCAGGAAGAAACAGGCTGCATGGAAACACGCCAATATTTTCATAGTGGCTACCCCACAGTATGGGGCTGTGGGTTTTTGTTTTCAGATTTCTCTGCACCTTAAACATTGCCTACAATGAACATCAATACATTGTGGAGTTGTCAAGCAAAGGCTACATATATCCGTGAAAATAATGTCCCTAAGCTTTTGTAGGGTTCTCCACAAGTCAGCCTCATAGCATCTCCTACCCATGGAGCACCAGGCCAGGTCCTCCAAGGGACCCCAAGGCAGACAGAGATAAGAGGTGTCCCTCCTACCAAGATAATATGGGGAATAAAACACATATACACATAAAACAGACTAAAAAGCAACTGAAAATCCCCAAGTGTTCTTGAAGTTGAGACCAAAGTCAGGAGGTAAAGAACTCACAGCCAGACAGCATGCTTGGCATAGCTGATCATTTTATGAACTAAGAATCTCAGATCCCATTTTACAGATGGGAAGACTGAGGATCAGAAAGGTAAAGTCACCGGCCCCAGGTCACACAGGTGATGAAGGCATGTCTGCCTGCTCAGCGCCCTCGCACTGTTTCTACAACCTACCATTGCCACGATCCTCCACATCTGTCTGTCTGCAGCCGAGGCCCCTGAACGTAGACAGCAACTATCCCCACTGCCAGGGTGAGAACGCACATGGTGACAGCCACCACAGGCTTACAAAGCAACCTGCGGTTACCTGCACGAACAGTCAATGTCGCTGGCCGATTTTTAATTGCAAGTTTCTGGGTCACTCCAACAAAAACATTCCCCCGAAACCCCAAACTATTTATTGAGCGTGTCCTCTGTGCTCGTGACAGGCTAAGCGGTGTGTATATTTTGTCGTTTAATCGTTCCAACACCCCAGGAGAGAGAGATGCTGTCCCACCTTCAGCCACCTCCGCCCGAGGTTGCCGGCAGAGCTTGGATAGAAATGCCTCCCCAGCACCGCTCTGGCACATGGACCACCTCGTCAGGACAGGCCCCTCCTCCTGCCCCCGTGACCAGCGCACACCCAGGGCACCTTGGATTGTACGAAAGTCCGAAAGATCAGCACCAGCGCCTCGTCCTCCGGATGGTCTGCACACTGGACGGCCACGTTCAGAATGTGGATGGGCTCTTCCCGGAGGCTCTGAGGGAGAAAGCAAGGTGGGGGGGGGTGTTGAGAAGGGCTGGGGCCACGGCCCACCCCCTCCCCAAGTTGCCCCCTGGGCTCGGACGCTTACCTTGCAGTCGTCCTCGGAGTACAGGGAGGTGCGGGCCTCGCTGAAGAGCGGGGTGTCTTTGGGCACGTTGACAAAGCAGGAGATGACCTCATCAAAGTTCCTGGGGCGTGGGCAGAGAGGGAGGGCTGAAGGGCTGCTGTCCTGGGGGGACGCAGCCCTCACTTTCGAGCCAGGCAGAGGGGAGCCCCAGGAACTCCCTCTTTCCCAGCCGATGCTCTGTGATTCCATCCAGCTCTGTCCAGAGCTCGGACAAGGTGGTTCTCTGTCTGGGTCCAAGGCACCCTGCTGGGGTCTTTCCCAAAAGGGAAGGATGGGCCTGTGCGATCTGTGTTCAGGAACAGAGGAGAGGGTCCCAGCACTCTGGGACAGCAGCTCTCAGCCTCCCCTTTCACTGGCTGGGAGAGCCTCGAAACCTCACGTCACCCCTGAACCCAACGAGGATAGTAAGAGTCATCACCTCGTGGGCTCTCGTGAAAACTCAACGAGATAATCCAAGCACAACGCTTACCACACAATAAAAGGTTGAGAAAAGACCATAATGGTAATAGTACTGATAGCCAACATTGATTGAGCATGTTATCTGCATATTAATTATACCTTAAATATACGATATCATATATCATCTCGTTTAAGTTTCACGGCACCCCCTATAAAGTTGGTCCTTCTATTATTCCCATTTTGTAGATGAGAAAACTAAGATGCAGGGAGGTTAAGTCATTTGTTGGTCTCACGGCTGGGAGAAGCAGAGTCAGGACTCACACGCAGGCTCATGCCCTTGGCCACGATGCTGCTATGAACCCGCTGCGCCGTGTATATGGGTCTGTCCCACTCGCGGGTCCAATGAATGGAGCGTTTGGGAGGCCGGGCCACCCTGGGTACCTGGTGAAGTCCTCGAATCTCCTGAAGGCCACCATGGCCCCCATGCGCTGGCACAGGGGGGAGAAACCGCTGTCCATGAAGAGCTCCGTGCTGTGCCTCAGCAGGTCGGGGTTGCTGATGCTGATGGGCATGGCCATCCTGCGGGGGCAACCGCAAGCGGGGGGTGAGGCAGCTGCTTGCAGACCCGACCCCGAGAGCTGCTGCCGCCCCTGAAGCTTCAAGTGGGCTGGAGCAGGGCTAGAGTCCTCCGGAAGCGGGGCTTAAAACGTTGGGGCGGGGGATGAAGGTTGGGGCCAGGGGCTGAGGTGTCTCATCCGATTCCTTAGAACCTGGTACAGAGGATGAGCTCAACGAGCGAATGAATGAATGAATGAATGATGCATGCATGCAAGAAAGTCCAGTCCCGAGGTAAATCCAAATGGTGAATCTGGCTACACGGAGAATAAATGGTCCCAGCATCAGTGTCTCCTAGAGACCCCCAGCCCTGGGCAGCTGGTGTGGGGGCAGGCTGGGTCCCGAGGGACCCCCTAATTCCTCCCCCTCCATCGCACCTGCTCTTGGGACAAAGCCAGCAACCTATGAGAGTCTAGAAAGCTACTGCCCCCAGGAGCAAATCC
This sequence comes from Avahi laniger, assembly GCA_963575035.1. NCBI lineage: Eukaryota > Metazoa > Chordata > Mammalia > Primates > Indriidae > Avahi > Avahi laniger. Next base: position 7,798 of record CAUYSK010085437.1, on the reverse strand, counting down.
AAACGGGTCACCCGAGGTTGTTAGAACCGGGCCTCGGCATCAGGTACAGGAGGGGTTACAGATGTCGTGCAGAGAGGTCGGCACAGCAGGCCTGAGCCTGCTCCTAGAAAGGAGACCTGCTCGCGAGGGTGGCCTGTGGCTGGCGTCCGGGAACGTGGATTTGGGGAGGGTTTCCAGCACCCCCTAAACGATCAGGGTGGCTCGCTGCCCTGAACTGTTCGTATGAGCAGTGTGGTTCATGCTCAGCGCCTGCTTTCTTCTGGGAGCCTGGGATTTTGATGCCAGGCAGAGTTTGCTCACGTGACCAGCTGCCAATCGAAAGCCTGGTGCTGTGTCGCTAACGAGCCGGTAGCCAACCCTTCACGAGTGTCGCCACAACTCACTGCTGGGGGGAATTAAGTGTGTCCCACGGGAATCCACCGGGAGAGGACCCTGCAGCTCGCGCCTGGTTTCCTCTGGACTTCACCCCTTGGGCCTTTTGCCTTTGCTAATTCTGCTTGGGATCCTTGCACTGCAGTAAGTCAGAACCATGAGCACGGCTTTATACCGAGTCCTCCTAGTGAATGATCGGACCTGGAGGTGCTCCTGGGGACCCCAGAGACAGGCGTGTGCATTCCTGTTGGGTACCCCTGAAATCATGATCCAGACCCCCCTTCTCCCGGACAGCCAAATCCAGAGGCCACAGACCGGCACGGCGGCGTGGCTGAGTGCAGCCTACACGCCGACGTTGGTCCAGGCAGCACTTTTAACATCCGTGAATTAACATGTATTCGTGCATTCATTTCACGTGAATTAGCTGCCCCACTGAAAAAGGGAGGGATTTCAGATTTTTTAAAACAAAATCTAGATGCCCTGCTCCCGGTGGAAAAAAAAACACGGAAAGGTCTGGCCGTGATGGCCACATCCCCGCAGGGTCACAGAGGGCAGAGCGCGGATAGCAGCCCCGCAGCGGGGCGGCGTGGCCAGCTCCCACCCAGCGCCCACACGAAGCCCCTGCTGACCTCTCGTCTGACCTCGTCTTGGGTCTCAGTGACCCGATTCACCTCGGGCCTGGTGCTCTAGACACAGGTGCCTGCAGGCACCAAGCCAGGCCCTCCCGGGGGGAGACGTCACTCCCCAAAGGGCAGGGTGGGGGGACAGCCACAGCCCTTTGGCCCTGAGGGCCACTGCAAGAGCCTTACACAGACCAGGAATCCTTCCAGGGTCCTTAGTGTCTCTCTGGGTAAAATAGGACCCTGAATCTACGTGTACGTCCTTTCTAAAAAACAAGGGACAGCCACAGCCCTTAGGAGAGACACCTCCCTTTCTCAACTGGGCTCAACTGCCGAGACAATACAACCAAAAGAGAAAAGAATTTCTTCCTGGAGGTAGATGACTGCAAAGCGTCTCACTCCACACCTCCCAGAACCCGCAACATGATCCCAGGCGGCAGCCGTCCGCCCCCTTTTCTCTCAAGGGGGCAAAATGCCACAGTCCTTTATTTTTTTCTTTTTTTTAATAAGAAGGGTAAAAAAAAAAAAAAATGATAAATAGGGAAAGAAGGTGCTTCATGCGGAAGCTGCTTTTTTTCCTTCATCCAAAACAAAGCAGCACCTTTCTTCTTAAAAACCCATGGAAGAAGAAACTTGTCCTTTAAAATCCCAGGAAACTAGAAAAATCCCTGCTTCAAGAGAGCACTTGGCAAGTCATACCGCTGCCCCCCACCACCAAAAAAAGAAAAAAAGAAAAAGCAAGCATGAGCCCTGTTGCCTGTATAGATCTGATCAACTGAAACCCAAATCATGAGGACACCGTTGCAGCCACAAGCAAGATCTGGGGAACCCCCCCGAGAACCGAACCAGAGGAGAGAAAGGAGTGCAAGCAAATGCTTTGAACTCCGGGGAGGCGGAGCTGCTTTAGGAGAAGGTGTCGCACTCTACCCGGCCAGAACAGCACTTCGGGTCCTGAAATAAGACTATTAAACAAGAGATCGTGAGCTGGGGGACTCAGACACATGAGACGTCCCCGCATGAGAACACACGGAGGCTCCACTGCACTGCGGCTTGCGGAGGGCAGAGTGCGGTGGACGCGGACAAGCCAACACGCGTGCCCGAGCCCCGGCTCGGAGGGCCCGCGAAGGCTGCGTTAAGAACTTGCGGGTGCAACAAAAATAAACAAATGGGATCTGATCAAATTAAAAAGCTTTTGCACGGCCAAGGAAACTATCATTAGAGTGAATAGCCATTGATCTTATAACATTACTTTTATGATGATAATGTCTTAGTCAAAATCATCAAAGAGTTTACTGCCCTAAGAAAAATATCCAAAACCCCTATCATGTATTTAATTTTTTTCACAATATGAATCCAGTCTCTTTTCTGCATACTTCCCTCACCAACCTTTTTTCCAAATATTTTCTTCCATTGCTGGTAGAGATGAATCCTTCACCCAGCCTCAATTATCTATTCATACTTTGCCTCCCAAATATATTATGTGTATTACACATTCAAACCATTTTTCTCCTTGCTGAACCTGTTGATCCTCTTCTTTTTATCCACTCTTTTAAATCCTCCCCTATTAAACCAAGAAATGGCTAGAGCCTACTGACGATAGAAAAGTTATTCCAAAAAGTACAAGAAAAACAGCAACACAATTAAACTTTCTTAGGCAGTGTTGTGGAGGGAAGTGATTTGCACAGATTACTTCTTGATTTGTAGTTTAAAAGCTGCTGGCTTTAAAGCCAGAAAGTATCTCTGAAAAAAATAAGTCATATAGATATAGATACAGAGATAGAGATAAAGACAGAGAAAAATAGATGAAGAGGCATAGATATAGATTTAAACTTTCAAAACATAAGAGAGGCAATTTAAAAGAAAGCACAAGAAAATCTAAAAACACACTGACAGAAACAGGATGAACCTATAGATAATAAGTCAAACCACAAATACTGCCCACGTTCTCTTTGCTGCTCAGGGTGAAAAAAATGGAAGGAATCCAGAGTAACCTACTGCAATTACTTAATATACCATGGAAACAAACTAAAAACACCAAATCTGTATAAGTTTTGTCTCTTACAGAAAAAGGAAGACTGAGAGAGTTATGACAAAGGGTCTACTTAATCATTAAGGGCATACATCATCCTGGATTTATTTACTGAATACTAAAATTAATAGTATATGACATTAGAAAAAAAGTCACATTTAACATAAATAAATGTATAATGACTTTACCCAGTTTTTTAATATCCATAATTTATTACTGAAAGGATTCATATTCTTAAAAGAAATTCAAGCTAAATGCTTCATTATCTGAACCATAAGTCATTCCTCATATTTAAGTAAAAATAAAATAATAGAAAAGTACCATTTAGTGAATATTTACCATGTGCTAAGGCTTATATTACACCCTTTTTAAATTCATTAGTTCATTTAACCCTCAAAATAATTTAATTAAATTGCTATAATTATCAATATTTCTATTTAACAGCTAGCTGGTAGAGGAGAAAAATCTTACCCAAGGTCAAGTTAGTAAAGGAAGCAACATGATTTGAGTCCAGGCAATCTGTATCTGAGGTGGAGCTGATTACATCACACCCTACTGTCTCACACAACTTAACTGTAATTTTAACATATTCCCTAAAAACAAAACACCATTTTCTAAGTCATTAAAACTTGACATATACCACTGTGCCCCTTAGGACTTTTTGGTTGTGTATATCTCAAATCTGCTTTAGATAGTTTAAACCAAAAAGGGAGACTATATTCAGATACAATAGTATTTCACAAAACAATGTGGCAAAACTCTCCCCATGAAAAGCCATGAGAAACCCAGGCAGCTTCTTTCTCTACATCTGCTTCTCTCTTCTCTCTCTTAGACTAGCCTTTTCTGTTTTTCAGTACACATGGCAAGTGGAAAATGGCCACCATGCAGCACCAAGCTTTGCTTTTTTTTTTTCCCTGTTCAAACAGCCCAGAATGAAAGAGGATCTATTGTCCCAGATATCTAGGAAGAATCTGATTTTCCCAGTTTGGGTCACTTTTCTCAATCAGATTCAAGTGGCCAGAATCAGGGTGAGAATCAGGTGGTACAAATAAAGCTTTAAGGGCCCCCTATAAACCTGTGGGTTTGTGGTGCAGATACTCTCAAGAATATTATACATCCTAGTCAAATTTATCCCAGAATTTATTATAAATATTTGTGTCATGTAGAAATGAACCTTACAATTAATGAACATAACAAATACAGGGAACCCAGTCCTGAGAGGTTATACCTGAGGGAATCAGAATATGCCATCCCAAAATATGCCACCTTGGCATAAGGACTATTTTCAGCTGAAAATAATTAAGAAGCAGCAAACAGCAAATGGTGAAACTGAAAGAGTTCTTTGCCCTTCTCCTATCTACTTAAAAGCAGACATAATTTTCCTTTTGTGAAGGTGTTCCCCTTCCTTCCCCCATACCAGGAGAACGACCCTTATCACTGGATACAGAAAGTCAGCACCAAGATGGATCTGCACAAACAAATCTTACTAGAATAACCCTTGTCTTCCATTAGTATCCCCTATATATTTGTTTTCCCACAAGTTATCACCCCTAGAAGCCCAAACCCCTTTTCCTTTGTCTTATCACTTCTCCACGATGTATTTCCCTTTATTAAAATAATATAGAAGTCCCAGCATTTAACTGCTTTTTGAGGTCTTCATTTCCATTTTATGAAGGCCTTATTCACATATAAACTAAAATATTAACATCAAATAAAATCTGCATGTTTTTTCTCCTGTTACTCTTTTGCCAGTTTAATTCACATGCCCCAGCTACTGAACATAACAGGTTAAAAGGAAAATGTTTTTCTCCCCTACATACATTACATATATATGCAATATATACATAGTTATTGATATTTGGAGCTATGTCTTCAAATACTGATGTTGAAATATTAACCACTGATTCAATCTGTAAATACTGAACAGATCTTAACATTAGGATTAATCATATGAAATGTTCTGGGGAACAGGTTAGCAAAATCTAAACAGATATTAGAAATTCTGAGAGAAAAAAGAAAATATTTCATTCTGTATGAATAAAGACTACTGAATCAAAGCATGACCATGCAAATAGGGTATAACACAAATTTTTATTAAAGCAACTCAAGATAGTTAACACTAAAGTTTAAAGAAAACAAAAATTGTAATGCTGTTAGGATGTGCCAATCCTGAATAGGTTATACGAAAATACAAATATTCCAAAATTCATAAACTTCAATAATGGAGGGCTATGACAGCAGAATTCCACATTTCTGCTCATATTGAATTTTAACTGCATGACTGCTAGTAGATCTTTTTCATGCTACTTCTCCATGGTCCCTGATATTCAGAGTAGCACATGTAATATTAATGTTCTCAGTTTTGTAAGTATACAGTATATACCACATCCTCACCAAAAGACAAGCTCCTCAATTCCTAATCATTTCAATAGGCTCTAATGTAATATTTCCTACACTGGAAATCACTGCACTTTATTTAAGGAAATCAGTCTGGGCAAGTGAGCTCTGTGGAGTGCAGCCTGCACAGACGTCAGTTCAAAGGATCAGATGTCAAAGTGCTCCCTCTAATGTCCCTTAATCATCACTCCGATTAGTGCTTGAATAGGACTGTGATTAAAAATGCTGCTGCCTTTGTCTACCTATTCAGGCGTCTCACATTCTATGGGGGTTCCACCGATTAATGTTTGAATAGGGGAACGATTAGAAAGACAGCTGCCATTGTATGCCCATTCGGGAAACAGCAAAACTCACATATTTATTTGCTATGAGCACCAAATAAGTGTTTTGCAAAGGTAAAATATACCATTAGGCTCTAAAGACAATTTAGCTGATTTCTTTTGTTCAGAGCACTCTATTTTCCCATATGCAAAGATTTTTTTTATTTGCAAATACAGTAATATGCTTCATTAATATCTTTTAAAATATACATATTCTGTTTTTATAGACATAGTCTTAACACACATCTGCTTTATTATATAGTACTTATTGATCTACAATACATCATACAATTCCAGTTTAATATTTATGATTATGTAAAGAATTTCTGTGTAAACAAATCAAATCAATTGGGTCCCAGATCTTCTGGATCTCTTCTCAATATTCTTGGACTAATATGTAGTCTATAAGAACAACTTCTTCTCCCAAGAGAAATTTCCTTATCAGACACTGAGAGTAAATATTTCACTCTCTAGCCATTCTAACAGAGGAAGCACATTTCAGGTTAGCAGTTACTAGCCCTAGCCTTGCAGGAGCTTGTGCAAGAGAGCCTCAGCCAGAGTAGAATTCCCCATGACAATATAGAGTTCTCGCCTATGATGAAAACTGGCCAGGACTAAGACATCGGGTTGAGGCTTTTTGCAGAAGAGAAACATGTAGCAAAAAAAAAAAAAAATCACAGGAAAAGAATTTATTCCAAATTTATGCATATGAGGCAGTGCTCGAAAAATCTGGTGGTTCTCTTTTCTCTGTCTCTGACTGGCTGTCGCTATAAAAATTTGTTACCAGGACATTTCTGGGCAATAGAGGAAATGCTCTGTTTTCCATTGCCATCCTCAGTATCTTCCTGCTCATAACCCCTCCACGGTTTTTCCATATTTGATTACACGGTTCTTCTGTACCCACTGGGATGACGGACCTACAAATGTAGTAACAGAAACAGATCTGGGAGCATCCGACCCACCAGTATTAACAAGATAAGCAATAATACTTATAAAGGGTTACATATATGCCAAGCATTGTTTTAAGAAGAGTATGCATGTTGACTCATTTAGGTAGATGCTATTACTATCTTCATTTACAAATGAGGAAATGAAGGCAGGAAGAGATTAAGAAATTTACTCAAGGTCACACAGTTAATAAGTGGCAAAACCAATAATTGAATCCACATATGTTTATCTCAAGAGCTTACACTCCTAGCCAACCTTTCTGCTGATAGTTCATCTCTTTAGGTTCTACTGTCTTCCCTCATAAAAAACCAACCTTGATGATAAGAAAGCTATAAGGAAAAGTTTTCTTTCTTTTGCAAATAAAGTTAATTGAAATATACTTAGGGGAAAAGTTTTTCCAGTTCAACTTAAACCCTAACGAGGCAATTATACTCCAATAACAATAAAGTTGGTTTTAAAAAAACATAAAGAGCACCCTACTTAACCATGATAAAAACTTCATACTAGAGAAGAGCAAAATAGAAGAGCTGATGGCTGACAATTACAAATGAGTTTAATTTGCATGTCACATGGATGTGAAGAAAGTTGAAGATCAGTGTGAAATAAATAATTAAAGCAAAGCATTTTTGTAACAGCCTCAGGAAATCAAGAGTTAATACTTTTCTTCTTTTTGGTCAATTACCATTTTATTACATATTTCTGTCTGGAGAATAAATCTCTGACAATACTATTCTATGTGTGGAATGAAGAACCAAGGAAGCCCATACTTTCAAAAAGAATCTAATATATGTCAAAACTCTATCATAGGCCGGGCGCAGTGGCTCACGCCTGTAATCCTAGCTCTCTGGGAGGCCGAGGTGGGCGGATTGTTTGAGCTCAGGAGTTCGAAACCAGCCTGACCAAGAGCGAGATCCCATCTCTACTAAAAATAGAAAGAAATGTATTGGACAACTAAAAATACATAGAAAAAATTAGCCGGGCATGGTGATGCATGCCTGTAGTCCCAGCTACTCGGGAGGCTCAGGTCGGAGGATGGCTTGAGCCCAGGAGTTTGAGGTTGCTGTGAGCTAGGCTGATGCCACGGCACTCTAGCCCGGGCAACACAGTGAGAC
>CAUYSK010085435.1:0-85123 GCA_963575035.1 Avahi laniger | reverse complement strand
CTATGTCTGAGGCTGTGAGAGGATAGGAGGTGAAGGAATTGCCTGAGCAGAAGCCTGAAATAAGGGCAGATGTGAACTGCCTAGTTGGGGGACAGATATCAGCCATCTGGGAGTACAGCAAAGCATGCTCCAACCTCAGAGTCTAAGAGGTCTCAGGCATGAAAAGTCATGGGCAGCCTGACTTGAAAACTTCTTATGGCTGTAGAGGTAGATTGCCATATGTCAGCCCTGGAGAAGGGTCTCAGCACTTCCATTGTTTGAGCAGTAGTCGAAGATCCTTCTCTCCCTTCCTCTCAACGATGTCTCAGTTAATATAAAACCAGTCTCCCAGTGGAAAGCATGTAGTTACTTTGTTTCTTGATCAACTGGGTCACAGCTTCTGAAGTTAGAGATTGATATCCATGTACATAGCTTGAGCTTGGGATAAAATTAGTTAGTTTACCTTGATCAAAAGGATTGTACCTACTGAAGAATTATGTGTTTTTGACTTCTAGAAAGGAGAAGGAAATTAGCTAGTACACTTTGTGATTTTTTGTGGAGCCCCGAAACCTTTGATCATTGTATCCCATGATTTTTTCAAATGAAATCATTATATTTTGCAACATGGCAAAGAGAATAAAAAGCAAGTGCAGGGTTTCAGTCATTGCCACCTTGGCACCAGAGTGCTGGTGGTCCCCTGACTTCCCCGTTTTCTTAAATATTATTTCTGTTTCTGTATCTTTGTTTCATTCATCTCTTGCAACACAGTCTGCCAGGGGACGCTGTCTTTATTGGGGATGTCACGAACCCCCGATAGAGAACAAAAAATAGCAAGTAGATAATCAGACTTCAAAAGGGCATCTAAGAGAAAACACTGAAATTCAACAGAGAAGGGACAGAAAATACTCATGGCACAGAAGTGAGGCAGCCAGCTCAGCTGGGATTGGCTAGGGGCCTGGAGAGACTCCACAGTATAGGAAAGGGTAAGTGAGAGATCCCAATAATCCACATTTCCACTGTGGATTCCTGTTGCCCTAGGCATGGGAGAACTCCTTGGCTTTCACAGGCCCTGAGACTAGGATAGGGAGTTGCTTGGAGATGGCATTGCTCCGGAGGGACCTCACACTAGGTCCCACGCACACCCTAAGTCCTAGGCAGCACAGTATAATTTTGAGAGCCCATCCCCCACCAGACTACATCCTACCCTGGGGCCCAATAGCATTTCTTTATCCCTGTAGCTACACTAACATTGCTGCTGGGTCCACCCAGATGGCTGCAGCAGCTTGACGTGATTGGACCCAACAGAGCAGCAGGGTCCTCAATAGTCTAGCACACATAGTGTTCTGCACCCTGGGGAATGGGAAGTGCAGCAAACTGAAGAGGTTGCCCCAGGACAAAGGAAGCCAAAGCATGTGCTTTCTGGATAATGAGAACTGTCTCCCTGGGACAACTACCAGAGATAGAAATTCCTCCTCCAAGGAAAAGGGCTGCCACACACATGCCCTGAGAACAGCTTCTGCCACTGGATGCTGAAGTGTGTACCATGGGCAGCAACCTTGACTCTCAGCAGCAGGGTTGCACCATCTACTCCCTGGAGCCTGAGAACTTCCTACCTGTGGCTGCAGCCACTCACTTGTGCCGAGCAGCAAGGAAGCAGCATGCTAGCACATTCCCTGAGGGCAGGCTTCCTCCACTACTGCAGCCACCTGAGCACTCTGCTGGGAGGTCCAGGGATTACCTTGCCCTTCCCACTACAGCCAATACCTGAGCATGCCACCAGGCAGCCTGAGGATAGGCCCGCCCAGCTTAGCACTCCTCTTCCCTTGTTCCTGAGCATATTGCCCATGGGCCTGGGATTGCCCTTCCCTATCGACGGCCTCTAACATTTGTGCACTCATCCAAGGGGCCTGAGGACAGGCTCACTCAGCCTGCCACTGCCACCACAGCTGGTACTCACCAAGCGTGCACTGCCTGAGGACTTGGGGACTAGCCAGTCCAACACATCACAGTCACTGCTAACACAAACACATGCCTCTTTGGAGCCTGAGGGTTGTCTTGCCACTGCTACTGCCATCACCCATGCCACATATGCTACCCAGGGAACCAAGAATGCCTACACTTGCCCGGTCTACCATTGTGCCACTTCCGCACCTGAGCAAGCTGCCTGGAGACCCAAGAATTGCCCCGTTTGGACCTGCTAATACCAGTGCCCACACATGCAGCCCAGAGATAGCAAGATAAGCATGCCCAGCCTGCTGTTACAACCACCGGGGCCTAAGGACTAGCCCACCTGGCACCCCTGTCCTCCACAAAACCCCACCACAGTCTCCACGAACAACCTAAGCCACTGAGAAAATCATGACAACTACTGACACCGTTTATGCCTGAAGAAATCACAAGAGACCACACTTCTGCACTCACCAAGAATCAAAGACAAAGTGTCCTACCCAACGACTACCATAGACACATCTTCAGGAAAAAGTCTTCCCCTATGAAAACCAGTTCAAAAAATTGGAAGAGGCAATTGTTACACCAGATGCTCAGACATCAATGTAAAAACACAAGAAACATGAAAAAACAAGGAAATATTAGATATCATAAAAAAAAGAACAAAGAGAAATTCTGGAACTGAAGAATTAAGTGAATGAAATCAATCTTGAGCAAGAAGAACAAAGCTGAAGGCATCATACTACCCAATTTCAAAACATAGCTATCGTAATCAAAACAGTGCTTGCAAGCAGACATACAGATCAATGGAACATAATATAGAGCACAGAAATCAATTCACACAAAAATGGTTGATTGTTCTTTGACAAGGGTGCCAAGAACATACAACGGGGACAGAATAGTGTCTGCAACAAATGGTGTTGAGAGAACTGGATATCCATATGCAAAAGAAATTGGATCCTGATCTTGCACCATGCACAAAAAATCAACTCAAAATAAATTAAAGATTTAAACATAAGACCAGAAACTGTAAAACTCCTAGAAGAAAATGTAGGAAAAATCTTCATGGCATTGGTCTTGGCAATGATTTCTTGGATATGACATCAAAAGCACAGGCAAATAAAACAAAAATAGACAAGGGGTATTCCATCAAATTAAAAAGCTTCTGCACAGCAAAGGAAGTAACCAACAGAGTGAAAAGGCAACCTGCAGAATGGGAAAAAATATTTGCAAACCGTGTATCTGATAAAAGATTAATATCTAAAATCTATAAGGAATGCTTACAATTTAATGGCAAAACCCCCAAATAATCCAATTAAAATGGGCAAAGGGCTTCAATAGACATGTCTCCAAAGAAGACATACAAATGGCCAACTGATTTATGAAAAGTTTCCGTATCTCTAGTCATCAGAGAAATGCAAATCAAAATCACAATGACATATCTCTTCAGACTTGTTAGGATGGCCATCATCAAAAAAACAAACCAGCAAATAATAACCAGTGTTGCTGAACATGTGTAGAATTTCAAACTCTTGAACACTGTGTGAATGTAAAATGGTGCAGCTTCTATAGAAACTAGAATGGAGGTTTCGCAAAAAGTTAAAAATAACTACCTTATGATCCATAATCCTACTTCTGGGTATTTATCCAAAAGAATTACAAGCATGTTCTTGAAGGAATATTTGCGTTCCCATGTTAACTGTAGCATTATTCACAATGTCCCAAAGGTGGAAACAGCCTAAATTTCCACTGATGGATGAATGGATAAAGAAAATGTGGTACACACAATGGAATATTATTCAGCCATAAAACAATTCCTGTCATATGCTATAGACTGGATGAACCTTGAGGACATTATGCTAGTTAAATAAGCCAGTCACACAAGGACAAACACTGCATGATTCCACTTATGAGAGGTTTCTAAAGCAACCACACTCATAGAAACACAAAGTAGAATGGTGGTTGTCAGGAGCTGGGGCAAAAACGGGGAGGAAAAGGGAGCTGCTGTTCAGGATGTAGTTTCAGTCATGCAAGATGAAAAGGTTCTAGAGATCTGCTGCACTACTCCATAGTTACAGTTAACAATATTGAATTGTATACTTAAAATTTGTTAAGAGGATAGATCACCTGTTATGTGTTATTCGCCATAATAATAATAATAACAAAAGATGGTTGCTCCATCACCCTGCATCCTTTTGTGATTATGATGAGCAGAACCCCTTTTTCAATCCCTGATGGATATATAGTATGAGGAAAAGATAAGATTTTATTGTTTTAAGTTACTGCAATTTGGAAACATTCATTGCCACACTATGATTGAGATTTTCCTAACTGATAAATATTTCTTGAACAAATGTTTATTTTTCCTGGAAATAACAATGCCTCATTTAAAAAAAATTGCTTTAGTTTCCCTGTTCCTATCAGAAATTCAACTCCAAAGTCTCCACCAGAAATATAAATCTCTTCTCAGTATTCTTTATCTCAGGACTCTATTAATTTCATCTTTTCTTTGGGGCCCTCCATCCAAGGACCGCCCTCTAGCCTCCTACACAACTGTCTTCCTGGAGATCTCCTTCACCTCTGTCCTGTGGAGCATAAATCCTCTGGTCTCTGCAACTTGAGTTGGCAAAGATTGTCGCTTATTATTCCAGCATCTATTCTCCCAGTTATTGGATGACCTTTCCTAGCCACGCTTGCAGTAAGTTAGTGCTGTAACTTATTTCTGGCCAATGAGATATAAGCAGTAATGTTGTGTGTGACCTTTGGAAAGTGTCCTTAATGGGGCTCACCCTTCTTTGTGCTTTCCTACACCAGGGTTTCTCATCCTTGACACTGTTGACATTTTGGGCCAGATAATTATTTCTCACGGGCATCTGTCCTGTGCGTTGTAATGTGTTCAGCAGCATTTCTGGCTTCCACCCACCAGATGCCAGTAGAATCTTCTCTCCCAGTTGTGACAACTGGAAGTGTCCTCAGGCATTTGCCAAATGCCCCCTGATGGGCAAAATCACCCTGGTTGAGAACCATTGCTCTGTGCCACTGACTCTCAACCTTGACTACGAATCAGAATCTCCAGGGCAACTTGTAAGATCACAACTGGCTGGGTCTTCTCCCTGGAGTTCCCGACTTAGTAGGTGTGGCGTGGGGCTCGAGAATCTGCTTCGAATCCCCAGGATCTGCTGGAGCTGCTGGTGTGGAGACTGCTCTGTGAGAACTGCTGATCTGCACGACTTTGCTTTGCAGACAAACCTGTTATTGCTATAAAATAAATGTAACGATAGCATTGAACTTAGAAACGTTCAAGGCCATCAAGGCAAATCTTGACAGTGGGGTTCGGGAGTTTAGAAGTCATGATATTACAAGAAATTAAAAGGCAGCTGTAAAATGTGTAGTTTATGGATCAGATGAAAACTTGGTTTACATTTGCTCTAAATCTAGTGATGTTTCTCAAATAATATTACCAGTAGAGCTGACTGAAATGAAAAGAAACAATCTCAAGAGAAATGGTGAAGATGAAAGTGATGAACCATATTAGTTTATAACGTGCATGTCCACACATCTTTACTCAACACCTTTCCAATTGCTCTTGTTAAGCTTTCTACAATGACTTTGTATAAATTTCCAGGGGCCATTTTAAAACGGCTATCCAACCCTCTTCACTTAGTGCCACATAATTTTTAATCTTTTAACTAAATAATTTGTGTTGGAACAGAAGAAAACTGCAGGAGTTAATGCTGCACACATTTTTGCAGATTGGAGAAAGAATAATAAGAGAGATCGTTATGGCTCGGATTCCAATGGATGGCTTGTATTTAATCTTCCAGGTTTACCAGACATGACAGAGCTCTGCAGAGGCATTTTTAGATCATCACTTTTTAGCACTAATCAGTGCCTGTCCTGCATGCCTGGTGCCAACGCTTAATTGTAGCCAGGAGAATCTGAGAAATGCAAAGATCTATCCCCACACCAGCAAGTTACAAACAAAATCAATATCCCTGTGCTGGCAACATTATTTTATTGCTGTCTCTTTAATCTCCTCTCCTCTTTTGCAATTACTTTTATTACTGCTGCTCTTTTAATGAGACTGTGGAGTTTGGAGCCAGATGGTGCCATTAGTTAAATCTGAAAGACTCTAATGGAATTGAGTTCAAAGCAGGTTAAAAGTAATAGAATTACAAATTTTGGTGGTCATGACCTAATAAAACACTGCTTTGTGTACCTGTTACACACCAGAAATTAGTGCAGGCTTCCAGCAGAAAGATGTGGATTAAAGTTTAGAGAGACCAAGTGTGCTCGCTCACTCATTCACTCAACAAATATTTGATCGTATTCCTATCCGGGTGCTTCAGTATAACATGAACAAGACAGCTCCGGTGCCTGCCCCATGGAGCTTGTAGTCTTAGAGGAGAAAGACAGTACTGAGCAAACAAGCAAGATCTGTAAGCATTTGTGGTAGGTGCCAGGAAGGGAGAAGCAGACAGCCACCATGGAGGGTTTCAGGATAGAGCAGTGTAGGCAGGTGATTGATCTGGTTGGAGAAGCTCTTTGGGGAGGTGCTGTTTAAGCTGAGACCTGAATCGTGGGAAGGAGCTGACCCTGGGGAGAGAAAGAGGAATGTCATTACTGCTTGTAAGAATGAACAGTATGTGCCAAAGCCTTGGGATGGAAGACATTCGGTGCTCCCGAGGAACACAAGGACACCTAGTGAGGAAGGTGGGACAGCCAGAGAGGAGGCTGGGAAGTGGTCAGAAACTGCAGGATCCAGAGTTGTGGTTGAGTGGGCCGGGTGGACATTGAGACCCTGAGATTATGCAGGGGGGTTAAATACACCTCTGTGCCGAAGTGCTGCGAGTAAGACCTGTGGAAAGAAAGGCTTTTGGCTCAGGGAGCAAATACCCAGGGAGCGTCACTATCTGGTCAGTATGCAAAGTCGTCCAAAGCATGACCTTGCCCCTTTGTGAAAAGGGCAGGCAAAACTGAAGCAATATTTTGATAAAGTCGCCTTATGTAGCAGCAATAATTTAAACTTTGCATCGCTGCCCTTCCTGTAGGGCACAGCTGTTGTGTCTCCTCGTTGATGATGATGCCTGGCCTGCCTTTGAGGAACATCACTGATGTGTCCCACCATGTCCCTTGGCAAATGGCTGCAGTCCCCTCCCCAGGGCTGCTGTTCTTTCTTCCTGGGCTGAGGCTCCTTCTCTCCCAGTGGATGAGTTTGCATCCACCAAGGCGAAGTTCGAAAAGACACATCACCTCCTGGGCATTGGGCTTGAGAGGAGAAAACAAACTGCCGATGTCCCCAGCATCTCCAAGAAGTCTTTCTTCAGTCCCTCTGAATTCCTACAGGGATTTATGCTTCCTTTGTCGACACTTACATTTGCCTTGTTTACGGAGAGTGAACTAGATTACTGGTTCACACAAGAGATTCTCTGGACCTGTGGCCTTATATATAGCAGATAATAAAAATATTCATTGAATTGCATTCTTATTAGTAGCTACCATTTATTGAGCAATTAATTTTCCAAGCACTCTTCTGAGGGTATTTAATCCTTACGTGATAGCTGATTTGATGTGTCGATGTGGCTGGGCTATAGTACCCAGATATATTGTCAAACACTATTCTAGATGTTTCCATGAAGGTAGATTTAAAGTGAGGTTAACATTTAAATTAATAGACTTTGGGTGACACAGACAGCCCTCCATTACGCGAGGAGGCATCATCTGTCTGTTGAAGGTCTGAGTAGAAAAAGACTGACCTCCCCCCCGCCCCCAGCAGGGAGCAGTTCTGCCCGGCGTTGCCTTTGGATGGAAATTGTGATTTCTGCCTGGGTCTGCAGCCTGCCAGCCCGCTGTGCAGATTTCAGACGTGCCAGTCTCCACACCCGTGTGAGCCAGTTTCTGAGAATCGGTCTCTGTCTCTCTCTGTCCATCTTGTTGGTTCTTTGTCTGGAGAACGAAGACTGATAATACACCTGACATCTAGCCATTCGTGCCCATTTCGTAGATGAGAAAATTGAGGTTCCGAGGAGTTGAGCACCGTGCCCAGGGGTACGCACCTGGTAAGTGGAAGAGCAAGATCCCACTCAGGTCTTCCTGAGTCACAGCACAGTGTGGCTTCCTATGCATGAAATCATTTTTATGAGAACACAATGACCTACCTATAACACAAACTGCATTTCCTATAAAGTATTTCAACTTTTGAGCAACTCGCAAACTGCCTTGGGATCTCACGGTGTGAGAGAATCATCAATATGCAAATACCTTATTATCTCGGTGACATGCAGAGGTGTCCAGTAGCAGAGAAGGTTGCTTAACAGCATGGTGTGTCCTAGATTTTTACTACACATGTACTTGCTTGGAATATTTAAGACCCCTGTATAAAATTGTCTTTTTTAAAGTCATTGTTTCTAAAAAAAGAAAAAAAATCTTGAAATACCCGCACTATTTTCATAAACAGTCAACTGCAAGACCTTTAGGACCACGAGAAGGAACCAAATAGGCAACAATTTAAAATCAACCATTATGTGGAACATAAGATTACATCCCCACCCCCACAAAATGAAAATAAAATAGAGAGAAATGAACAGCACACGTGGAGTCCTGGACCTCTTGGTGTCTTTTGCTGTGGGCTAAAGTCCCCTGGTGAGGTCTAAACTTCAAAAGTGGCCTCAAACTGGAACTTTTCCATAGGAAGAGTCAGCAGTAAACATTGACCCCAGGATCAATTGTTTCTGTTTAAGTTACAGTCTGCTCCAGGGAAAGCAGCCAGGTCGCATTTGATAAAGGCAGCTTCTCTTAGGAAGAATTGTCACCCCAAACCCATAGAGAGACAATCTCCCTGGCTCTGAGTTACAATTCTTCCTCCCAGGATGGGGAAGATGGTGATGAAGATGCTGGTTGTGTTTACTCTGGGAACGAACTACTGGGCTTGCTCAGGTAAGGTCCTCCGTGACGTGCCCACCTGCTCTTACTGACGGGAAGCGCCCTGGCCCACGTGCCCTGTCTCACTGTGCCCGTGTGCTTGCGTGTCAGGTTTCCCCGTGTACGACTATGACCCGTCCTCCTTGAGGGAAGCCCTCAGGGCCTCTGTGGCGAAGGTGAATTCCCAGTCCCTGAGTCCGTACCTGTTTCGGGCATTCAGAAGCTCATTAAAAAGAGTGAGTAGATGAGGCTCTGAAAGCTGCGTTTGATGACTGACTCTTCTGCCGTATTCTTCCCTCTAAACCTGTCCTCTGTTTCCCTGCATTCTGCTTTCGTCCTCGAAGTCCTCATGGTTGTTCCTGAGGTGCTTTGTTAAGAGCTTCTCATTTATCGGAAATGAGCCTCTTTTCAAATTCAGCAGTTTTTCTCCGAATACTTACTGAAAATAAATTCTGGCTTTTGGGCCAAATAAATCCACCTTCTTTTGTCAATTTGGTACTATCCTGTTTCCTTTTATCCCGAGGAACTAGGGAAAGAGGAGCTTTCTTGGGCTTCCAATGACTATGTCTGTGACGGGCAGGAAAGACGTGTGGAAACGTCCTTCACGGGAAATGAGAGACGGACGCGGCAAGTGGCCTCCCGCCCTCCTGTTCCCCAGGCAATTTCGCTGCCTGGTTATTGTCCTAATGTGGCTCACTTGGAAGTAGGAACAGAAATATCCTCAGACAAATGTAGGTTAAGGTAGGAGGTAAGGGAGGTTCTAGAAAGTCACAAGTCTTAGGAACGAAATCTCTGTGCAGCCAGGTGGCGTGGGAATAAGAACAGAGACGCGGCCAGGAGTCCAGGTGGCGGCTACTCCGCGCAGAGGCCAGACGGCTGCCGATTCCTCTCTGCCTGCTGTTCCCGTCTTCTGTTCCTCCCGGTGCCTCTGATGCTCACTTAGCTCATTCCCTCTGCTGCTCTGTCGAGCACGCGGTTCATGGCTTCCCATCGTTCATCTGCGAATATAATGTATTCATCTGGATCTTCTTCAGAAACGGCTCAGTTTCTCTTTTCCAAATTCCAAGGAAATTAGTCAAATTATCCCGGGCGTCTTTTCTAGTTGGGTCAGAGGTCATGAAGACTATGGGCAATGCTTTAGTTAGGTGCCCATCCCAAAGCCAGGCTGTCATGGCCAGAGCAGGGTGTCCTGGACCTGGATGTCGTGGTGCGGGGGCTCTGCCGGACGTGCGTGGTCAACCGCTGCACCGAAGGATGAACTGCTGCTGGAAGAGGACCGGGCCAGAGCAAAGCGCCCCTTCCTTGTGTGCACTGCTTGCGTTGGCTTCCAAATGCCATTTCCACTGGTGTCTAATGAAATGCACCTGTGGTGTTAGGAATCAATGTCTTCTTGCCAAGCTTGTAGATGAGCAGTTTAAATTTACTTGTAATGTAGCTATTGCTCACTACAGAAGGAAGTTAGTAGTTAATTAAAAGGATAAGACAATGAGGACAGATCCTGAGAGAACTGATTACTGACACTGCAAATCTGGCCTGTGGGGAGGGGCTGTTGTCAGACACAGCCACCTGGCACGTTCTGGTGTACGCCATCTCGGTATGGCATGCAGACCTGAGCCTAGACGCATATAGAAATATATGCGTCCTGTGGGATCCTTAATGGGCACATAAATAAGGGACGTCTCTCCACTCCAGACGCGGCTCCTCTCCCTGCAAGTCTGCCTGTTCTTGCCTCTCCCCAGTCTTTTCTGACTATTCAAATGTATTGATCAATCTACCTTCACTGCGTCCTGTCCTTGAAAACTCTCTCCTCTCCTGTTGGGAGGAAGACCCTCCTCCTTTGATTTCTCCTGGTGATATTTCTTTCCTGGGAATATTTCAGGTTTTGCTTTATGTTGCATGTGTTAACCGTATCTTCTACGAACACCTTACGGATGACTCCAAACATGCCAACTTTCTCTATGCAGTAGACATGGGAGTGAGCTAAGTGAGCAGATCACTAGCAAACATCTGGAGAAATATTCAACCTCTCTAACAGAAAGAAAAAAATCAGAGTTAAAATGACAAGACGAAAAGGAAGAATAACAAGGTAGAAGAATTACGAGGTGAAAAAGAAATCTCAACCACTATTAGAGAGCTTGTAATTTGGTAAAATTATCTTTGAAAAGCAATTTGGAAATATGTGTTAAGCATATTTACAAGCATGTTAAACATTAAAATTAGTAAATATTTTTAACTTTGGATCTCATAGTTTCACTTCCAGGAATATGTCCAAAGGAAAGAAGCAGTTTAGTCATGTGTTTGTACGTGCAAGTATTTTGGGGTAGAGTTCGGTGGATTTAGGGAGAAGGGTGGGGCCCTTCTACTGTATCCCTGTGTTTGCTGAATAAGCCCAGTGATTCTCGACCCGGGTTGCACATCAGCAGCACGCGGGAGCTTTAAATATCCCTGATGTTCAGGAGGCACGATCGACTAATGAAATCCCAGCCTCTGAAGGGGGGCTCATATTCGTAAATGCTCTCGTGGTCAGAGTTAGGAACCACCGGGTTCTATCAACAGACTTGGATCAAGTACTCTTGCAATGGATTTCAAATTACTTACCTCCCAGGCTCCAAGTTTCAGAAGGGATGACAAAGGCTAAGGTTACGTGACTTCAGCACTGACGGTCTCCTGCTCCGCCCTCCACATTAGGCTCACTCAGAGCAGAGAGAAGAAAGGTAGACACAGGCCCTGCATGGGGGACGAGGAAGCGGAGGGGACAGGCCAGGCTGTGCTTTCACAGAGCTCAGACTCCACTGGGGAAGGAGGGGAGGGCATGCTATTAAATAAATACTCATGTTATTTCAGACAGTGGCGAGTACCGTAGGGACAATAAGACAGGCAGACGGATGGACGGGCCCAGGCTTGGGTGGCTGTCAGACAGGGTGGAGGTCTCCACCGGGGCTTCATATTTGACCTGAGATTCACTCAGGCGACAAGGCATTGCAGCCCTGGGAAGACCTTTCGAGGGAAAATTGGGATGCACTGGGCAGAGCCAGTGGGAGGGCTCTGAAGGACAAAAGGGCTTGAGAGAGCTTCTGGCCAGAGTCAAGAGAGTGAGGCCAGAGCAGTGGGCGTGAGTGGGACATGCCTAGGTTGTAATTGTGAGGACATACCTTTGCAGAAACATCCAGAATAATGTTTGACCCAATATCTGGGTACCTTGGTACCTTGGCCTAGCCATGTTGACACCTAAAATTAATCACTACAATTGCCAAATGGAATTGTTATGGGTCTTTTATTGTTTATTTGAAATAAAAAGCAAAATAGGATCATTACAAAAAGTTAAAAAATACAAGAGAAAACCCAAAATAGCATACATTGTCCATTTCTCTGAGACTCTCACTGTAAACTCATGGGAGGATATCCCTTCAGAGCTTTTTCTCTTCACATGTAGACAGAAAATAATTTTTTAAAGAAAAACAGGACCGTACTATAATATTGGTTGTAAACCTCCACAGTCTATTTCTGCAGTAATGCTGGCTTTTGAATTCCTTGCTGTTGGGCATTTGGGCTGAGAGCAGGAATGTGCCGGCCGAGACTGAGTTCAAACGAAACAGCAAAAATGTCGGGTGTTTCTCCACATTCTTGAAAGTATGCTTAACAGTGCTTAAAGACCCAAAAGAGCTTGCATCTCACAGTTCAATAAAATGATCTGTACTCCAAAAACCCACATTTTCACATTTCCCCCCGGGCCGTGCTCCTGCCGGTTTGCACTGGTCACGCTGCTCTGAGGCGAACAGCTCAGCGCGATCGGAGACGCAGAGCCCCAGACAACGGCTGCAGGTGACGGGAGAGGATTTTATTTTTTAACTTTTTTATGAGACTCAGATTTAACATCAAGTATGTTAAAATTGTAAATAAATGAGGTAGTAATTAATGGTGAGGTTGAGTTTTTATTTCTACCTGTTTTCAGAAAATTCTACGTTTATCAACACTTACTGCATATCCTGTTAGAAGACGTGGAGACTCCACCCTAAGCGTGGAGTTTGTCGTGTTTTTCTAAAACAAAATTTCCCACGTGCCCGTTACTCCCGCCCCGTGGGTGGTCTGCGCTCTCACACAGTGGGCTCTCGCCTCACTGGAGTAGGTCGAATGTGTTGCCGACGCCAGTTGCCACAGGCGGGCTCCGCAGCCCAGAGGGAAGCCGTGACGTGCAGCCCGGCGCTGTTGTCATGCACCGGACATGGCGGGCTCCCCCGTGGCCTCCTGCTACCGTCTTGCTCCCGCCGCGTTCTGTTCACCTTGCAGCAGCCCTGGTGATTCAGACGTACCTCTTAAAACCTTCTGATAGCTTCTCGTTCATTGAGTATGAAATCTAAACACCTTCCCACGCACTATGGGGCCATAACTTGTCTGACACCCCCACCTCTCCAATGTCATGGTGTACGGGGCTCCCCTTGGTCCTGCCGTTCCAACCACAAGAGTCAGACTTGTCCCCGCCCCAGGGCATTGGTTCTGCCTTTTCCTCACATGATGGGCCCCTTCCCAATCTTCCAGTCTCAGCTTAAATTGCCCTTCCTTGGGAGGATTTTTCTGGCACTCTCTCTAAAGTAGCTGCTTCCTCTCTCCACCCCCATTGCTTTTTTGATGTTGTTTTTGCTGTTTTTATTCAGAGCATCATAACTATCTGAAATGATCTTGTTCAGTTTTCTTTAACACGTTTACCGTGTGGCATCCCCTCTGGAACCTGAGTTTCGTGGCATCGTCCCTGCTCTGTCTCTGGTCCTGAACACACGGCGAGCACGAAATGTTCAGGGCTTCGTGTCAGCAGAGCCCCCAGATTTGTCAGGAAGTTTGGAAGCTTCCCCCAGTATCCCACTCCCTTGGAAAAGAGTAGAAGATCATGTAAACTCACTCACGCGTCAGAACCGCTCCAGCAGAACTCTGGCGCTGGGTAACACTCCGTACAACAGAGATGCACTCGCCACTGCGTTACTTATTTCAGGAATTGTTAAAAATCATGGAGCAGTCTTTTAGGAAAATGACACTTAAAAACATATGGGGTTGATTCTTATTATTTGTTGTAGTTACGGTCTATAAAATTACCAGAAATGGACGTGGAGCCACTGCTCCTAGGAGAAACAGAGGGTGGGTTCCCACGAGCCTCGGGCCACAACACTTTCATCAGCCCATCAATACCCACCTTGCTTTAGTGAGTTCCTATTTGAAGACGACTAATTTAATATATACTGTTGACTCATTAACATTGAACTCATGCCCACAGCGCTGTAACTCACGCCTGAACAAAGCTAATCTAACACATGTCCTTTCTCCGTGAGGCACATCTCAGCCTTGTGCACTTAACGCACTAGACAGCTCTTCAGCACGAGGCCTGGGGGCATTTCAAACACTGAAATCACCCACAGGAAGCACAAAAATGCAAGAAGCCTGACACTACATGGTCCATAGAGAGCACACTTGTCTACGGTACGAGAACCGAACAAGAAGGCAGGGTGTCTCCTATCTGACCTCATCTGGGAACACGCACTTTAGGTGACTCCAATTCTTCCCCACTCCTCACTTGTCCAGAATGATTGTGAAAGTGGTGTAAGTATTGGTCTTGGGGTTACACATAACTTTTAGTCAGTAGGGGAATTAACAAATATGGGGTCCATGAGTAATGAGGATCAATTGTATTAATCAGTGTAGATGGTTAGAAGCAATACTGGCCTTGAAGTTAGGACACTTACATTCTGGTTCCATTTGTGTCACCAAAGTATTGTTTGACTTTGGTAAATCATTTTTTACCCCTGGTCCTCACAATGAAGGCATGGAACCAGGTGATTGCTAAGATAATTTACAGCTTTCATGGTGATTTTGACATTTGTTTCTCACTGGACAGAGAGAATTGTTTTTAGCACTATGAACTTCAGAAACACATCTGTTGCAAACTGACACTTTGTTGTCATGAAGGTTGAGGTCCTGGATGAGAACAACTTGATCATGAGTTTAGAGTTCAGCGTTCGAGAAACTACATGCAGGAGAGGTTCCAGAGAAGATCCTTCCACGTGTCCCTTCCAAGGCAGCTACTTCATGGTAAGTGTGGTTGGAAAGGACCTGGTCCCAGAAACCACCATAAGGGAAAGCCTCACCTCTTCCATGTCTTGGAGTCAGGCAAAGAGCTTGCCTGCTGCCTGGGTGGCATCTGGCTACCCATCAACTGTGTCAACTGGTGGGGCAGTGCTGTCCAGTGGTTGATGACTTGAGCCCTTCAGCTGTGGAGTCTGCGGTCCTGCCATGTAGTTGACTGTTGAATGTCACCTGTCTCCCCTATTGGCTCAGGCTCCATGAGACCAGGAACATGGTGTGTTCATTTTTGCATACCCCGTGACCAGAACACAGTCCAACGCTTAGTCAACACCCATGGGCAGGAATCCTGTGTGAACACGGCAACGCTATCACTAAAAATTTGCTTTCCATAGTGTTTGCATTCAGGTGTATGAGCTCTCGGGGTTTTGTCATTATACTTAAAAAAGGATTGGTTTGATTATTTGCTCCATCACACTTTTCACTGTGACTCTGTTTTACAAAGGACCCAGACCAAAGTGTCACAAGGGTCTATTTCTAATGACATCCAAGGGCAAAGGAGAGGAGAGCGAAGTCCTGTGGGGTTCTTAACATTTCTTTTTGTTCGAATGGGAGTGGACTCCAGGCATGTTTGCTTCTCCCAGAGACTTGTAATGTGTCAAACACTGAAGAGATATTTAAATATTTCACTTGTTTTTGCTTAGGTCTTGAGAAATTTCTCATTTTGGAAAAAATGAAAAACCTCGGTGAACTTTCCCTTTCTTCATCATTTTGTCAAAACTGACAGTGTTGCCTGAATTATTGGACAAAGGCTAACCCTTTCCATGAGCAGGTGAAGATATAACTCACTGTTTTGCCTTTTCCAGCCAACAGCCGTCTGCAGAAGCACCGTGCGGGTGTCTGCCGAGCAGGTGCAGGACGTGCGGGCTCGCTGCAGCTGGGCGGCCACGTCCTCCGTGTCCGAGTCTGTCAGCAGCGAGGAGGTGGGACCAGGGCCTTGATTCCCCCCAGAAAGCACCTCGTAGGGTCTCGTGGGTGTGTGCAGGGCAGCGTGGATTGACAGGGTGGCTGGACTGCCACTCGGGAAGGAGTGAGCATCACTCTGCTTGCACAGTTGTGCTCTCCCTGTACACTCACAACCTCACTGCCTCGTTTTCCGTACCCTCTACTTCTCCCGGTCTATTCTTGTGAGTGCGTGTTCTCTCTCTCCCTCTCTCTGTCTCCCTGCCCCCCAGATCCCCCGTGACTTGGGACATGATCTTGAAGTAAGAGTTAGCAAACCTTCACAGCTTTAGATCTATGTACCTCCTTGGCACTGTGGTTTAATGGCGTGAAGAGGGGAATTTTTGTTGGACCAACATTCAAAACTATTCCCCAGCTCTGCTGTCTAGGTCAGGAAACTTAACCTTCATGTAACCCTCATGACCCACAGCTTCCTCATCTGTTAAACGCTAGTGATAAAGAGCACCTTATAGGCTGTTGAGAGAACCAGGTAAGTTGATGGCCCAGTGCCTGGTGCATAATAGATGCTCAGTGAATGTCAGGATACCTTTTTCCCCCTCAGTTGCATTAAAAGTGATTTGCAATAATACTTTAAAATTGATAATATATACATTTCTGACTTGCAATTATAGTACATATTTGTTTATTGACTGCTTTTTTTTTATTAGACTGTATGTCTCATGACAGCCGGGGATGTTTGTTTTTGTCAGTCTAGGACAATGTTTGACACAGGGTAGATGCTCAGTAAATACTTAAATGAATACAAGAAAATTCATTCAACAAGTATTTACTGAACAAGAATATAATATGAAGAGGCAGCCTCTTTAAACCAGGGATAAAAACTAACTACTTACTTTATTTGTTCATTCGTAATTGGATAATATTCCTCACAGGTATTTTAGAAATGTTTCTGCCACTAACAGGTGAATCTGTCCTACAACATCTTAGATTCTTATTCAATTTTTAAGATTTAATTCTGTAGTAAAAATTACATTAGAAGAGTATAAAACTTCAACTTCAAGAATTATTCGTAACAGTTAATTTTCCCATGCAATTAACATACCTGCACCTTAGCTATCGAGCATGGAAGGCCGTTGCAGAACAGAAAGTGACGAAACTCTGACTGAGAAACTCCTGTCATGGAGGATGGTCTTGTAGCTACAAAGAGAACGCTGCACAGTTTATTAGGACTTTCTCCACAAACATTTTTCATTTAGCATAAACTTATTCATCGGTCCTGTTCACACTGGCAACCTCTGAGGTGAATTTCCTTTCTGAGCTTATCACAGAGCCACAGTGCAAGAGTCTTCTGTTCTTAGTGCTACGAACAGAAAAGAGACTGAGGGGAGCAAGGCAAGCACAGTCCCAGGCTTCCTGGGGTTTATAGAACCCCGGGGTGGGAGGGGGTGTCTGCGAAGCAGGAATTGCCCTGACTGCTGCGGACCACACAGGGAGAGGAATGAATGTCGTGCAGGGAAGACAGAGCTTCTGGAGGGAAGTGTGTTCAGAGCAAGAGCTGGAGGGTGGGAGTCAGACACAGGGCACGGGGTGTGCGGGGGAGGGAGGAAGGCTGTCTCTAGCATGGGGAAATCACACGGGCATACCCCGAAGAGCGAAGAGCGAGGGAGGCTGGTGGGTCGGAATGGAAATCCACTGTAACTGGAGTAAGCAAACATGGACAGAGAGGCACAGGAGGGGCTGGAGGCGACCAACAGCAGGTCACGTGGGCGATTCCTGCCTTTACCCTCATGACAGGGGGCTACTGAAGGGCTGTAGGTGTGTGCGGGTGGGTGCAGGGGAGGGTGAGGGAATCAGATGATGCACACACTGGAACCAGGTGAGAACAAACACGGAGCACAGGAGGCGGCAGGAGAGGTGAGAGAGAATGCTGAATGGAGCTGGGCTCTAGTAGCAGTAAAAGTCGAGAGAAATGGGTTCTCGTTCATTCTATGACCTTCAACACAGAACTAGTTTAATAGATGGCCACCTAATTTAACCCCTCTTCCATCTCTGCTTTGGAAAGTTGATTTTCATTGTACAACCCACAAATCTGTTGCAACTTCCTAACTGCATAGTGAAGACCACGGAGAAGACTCTGATGTTAAATTAAGTTAGCCCCAGGAACAAACTAGATTTTAGAGTGAACTCCCAGGTGGCTCGTCCTTAAAAATGAGGAGATCATAAAGAATTATGAACAAAGTTATTTAAAAAATTCAAAAATTAAAGAATTTTACAATACAAAAAAAAAGGAAGAAAGCAGATAGAGATTTCAGGTAATCCCTGGCAACTCTGAAATGGATTTCTTACATCAAACAGAGGGAAAAAAATAGAAAACAGCTGTAAACTATTTTTAATGAAATAAATGGTGACATTACCAACATGAAAGGCAATAAACTAGGATGAATTCAGTCATAGAACAAATAATTCATTGTTGGAAGCAGGAAATAGAAGAAATAAAACTGAAAAGAATCCCACAGTAATGAAAATAAAAGATCACTTGAAAAACATATGTAGATTAGAGAAGAATTTCCAGAGGAGGGAATATAATGTAAAGAAAGATAGAAGCCATGAAGAAGAAGCCCCAAAATCCACATTGTGACTAATAAAGGCTCAGATCAACTGGAACATATCTGATAAGGGCATAATGAGAGAAAATGTCCCAAATATAAAATATTTGGACTTCCCACTACATAACTTTATGAAGTATAGGAACTGTAAAGAAATTGAGGAAATAAATTTCTAAATGTGCTATTCTTTTTTTAACCAAATAGATATTTGAATTTTGGGTAGTTTTTATTATTTCTTTTTCAAATTTGAAAGGGAAATATGTAGAGGATAAAGGGTTTCCACACGGTGTTCAAGCCCTTGCTCCACCCCGCGATGGTTTGGCGGCCACCACGAGTGCGATGCTAAGGTCGCAGGTTGATGCCCTCTCGCTTTCTTCAGCTCCCGACAGGTGGGCTTGACTTCAGGCAAACCTGCTGCTGTGGAGGGGATGGAATGAAGCTCCACTAGGGGTCCAGCCAAGGGACCCAAAATAGTCCAAAAGAAAAAAAACTGAGGTGGAAGAATAAAAGGAATTCTGAACTCGGGGGAGGAGAAGTGACAGGCATTTATTTACTCTTTCCATTTCGAAAGGTAGAAATCCAACTCAAGGTAATCTAAGCCAAAAAGGGGTAATTCCCTGGATCACAACCACATTCCCAGAGAGGAAAGGGAGGAGTTGGCCTCATGGACAACTCAACTTCAGAGACCTTCAACACTGCATGCGCCTTCTCCTCCTCTCCCCTTCCCTCCCTCTCCCTTTCTTCTCCCTCTCCTCCTCCTCCCTTTCTCTCTTATTATAGGTAAGCTTTCTCCTTGCAGCAGGAAGTAAAGCCAAAAGCTACTTCAGATTCATATCCTCTGAACTTAGGACAAAAAGAAGCATTTCTCTTTCACTGCAGTTAGAGAAATCTCTTGACATCAGTCCCACTGGCCTGGCCTTTGTCAGGTGCCCCCTCTTTTTATTCCATTGATACATGGAACATTATGATTTATTTATTTGTTTTTTTTTGTATATATTTACCATGTACAACATTTTTATTGTCAAATAATGTTCCATTTTACGGATCTACCACATTTGATTTTTCATTTATTGATTGATTGACATTTGACCTATTTCCACTGTTTTGGCTATTGCGAATAATGATGCTAGGAACACTCATGTGCAAGTTTTTGTGTGGACATATGTTTTCAATTCTCTTGGGAGTGGAATTACTGGACATCATAGAAACTCTATGTTTAACTTTTTGAGGAAATGCCAAACTGTTTTCCATAGCAGTTGTATCATTTTACATTCCCACAAGTAATGTATAAGGATTTCAGTTTCTATACATTCTTGCCAATGCTTGTTATTGCCTGTTTGCTTTCGTTTGTTTGTTTGTTTGTTAAAGCCATTCTAGTGAATGTGAAGTGGTATCTCATTGTGGTTTTAATTTATATTTTTCTAATGACTAATGATTAGCCATTGTATATCTTCTTTGAAGAAATATCTATTCAAGTCCTTTGCCCATGTTTTAATTGGGTTATTTGTCTTTAATTGTTTTAATCATTTGCAAGTATTATCTCCCACTCTGTGTTGTCTTTCACTTTCTTAATGGTACTCTTTGAAGAGCAAAAGTTTTAAAGTTCTTGAAGTCCAATTTATCTATTTTTTCTTTTGTTGTTTGTGTGAATCTTATACTTAGGTCTATGATCCATTTTGATTTAATTTTTGTATATGGTGTGAGGAAGGGATCCACCTTAATTCTTTTGCATGTAGATATCCACTTGTACCAGCACTATTTGTTGGAAAGACTATTATTTCTCTATTAAATTATCTTGGTATGTTCCTCCTCCTCGACCAGTCAGTATGACGGGAACCAGGAGACTAACTTTGTCTGTTTGGGATGGAGAGGGGAACAGGGAGGCAGCCCAGACTCTTGGTAGGAAGACTGTGGGCCAAGCAGCCACCTTACTGTGTGACTATTACATGGACTTTCAGTGATTTCATGAAAACTCCTTATGGATATCTTTTCCTACTGAACATATTATGGGGACTTCATAGAAAGAAAACTCCAACATTTGACCTAAACTCAGTGTATTTGCAAGTCTGCATAACAAAGTTCCATCTTTCTGGTCTGCAACATTTGGCATACATTGTGAGTCTAGTGGAAAGCTTTGGTCAATTTAAACTTCATGTAAGTTGCTCTTCCCCATGTACTTTCTTAAACATATTTGATATATAAAATTATTTAATATAATATATTGCATTATGTCATTTAAAATGAATTATATGTCGAAGTCTTCCAGATAACATTTACACTTTTTACAATGTCTTTCTGTTTTCTCTCTTTCATGTGCTGATACATACTGATGCCTAAATTTCTTCAGATGATTTTTGGGGACATGTTAGGATCTGATACGTGGAGAAATGATTATCTATTTGGTAAGTTAAGATCTGTTCTTTTTAATGTTTTTTTTTCATGAAAAAAACCTCATATTGAGGTTCTTTGTTAATGAGTCATTTAAAAGTAGAAATAGCTATATGTTGTAGCCTTTGAACAATTACAATAGCTATAAAAAACTAACATTTTGTTTTGCTTTTGCTCCTTTCTTATCACTAGGCAATAATGATACAACTATTCATTTAAGGTATTCCTTTATATTTACAACAGAGCTTTTCTATGCATAATTCCATTTGATGGCTCCAATGGCTGGACAAATATTGGTTTTCCTCTTAAGTGGATCCCCTAATTTGAACATGCTCACTCCCTCCTGAGTTATAGGGCCCAGGTATGCAACAATGTGCAGCTGGGAAGATCAGGACTAAACCATGTCTGGCTGGTTGAGGCTGAACTCTGTAATCCTCTAGCCGAGCAACTAGAGCTGACCATCTCTTTGAGTGTCTTGGCTGGCGGAGAATGGGCTCTCCTTTTTTTCCCTGCTTATACAGCCTCTAATTTGAAGTGAGATTGGGTTAGTGCTCCAGGATTCAGGAGTCCTTTTTATGTTCCTGAAGCTTTTCCCTTTAGTGCCAATGGTGGCAAAACTCTATGGTGATCTCCCACTGCTTCTTTGCTTAAGATGCATATTTGTGAAATCAATAATAAAATCATACAACATTCTGGAAATAGGAAGGGGATCTTGTCTTATGGCTGTTACTGTGTTACAGGTCTCATTCCTGATGAATCCAGAGGTGGACAATTTTATGATCGGTCCCTTGGTAAGTTGGTCTGTTCCCTGCTGCAGGACACCACCAGGCCCTTCTCTGATCAATCCAGACTTTGCTGAGAAATCCTATTTCATAGGAGTCAAATCTGTGAAATACAAAATATAAGTGAAAATGGAAAGAATAGTAATGTACAAACTTGCTTTGCAAATCAATAAAAAGGTAACCTAGAGGCACTAACCCACTTAAAAGTTACCAAGAAAGACAATATCAAATCTGGTTCAGCAACTAAACATTGACCTTTTTTTCCTGCCCCACTCAGAAGCACTTTTGAATAGCCTGAACTCTAATGATCTTTTTGCCATACTCAATGAAACTTCTCAGTAAGTGGATGAAACTATCAGGTATTTTGTGCCTCCCCTGAACAGATCAGTTTTTTCATGTCGTCTACACCATAGCTCTGTAAACTGGGTGTGTTGTCTGCTTGTAATAACTCGTGGCATTAACTGGCACATACAAAATGCTTACCCCATATGCAATTTTCTCCTCCAAATTTTACAACCATCCTGTGGGGCAGCACTGTGTTTTTTCCCATTTTATAGGTGAGCAAATGGAGGCTTAGTGAATTTCAGCAACTGGCTGAAGCTACACTGCAATGTAGGACTTTGACCCACGGAGTGAGCAGCAGAGACAGGTCTTTGATCAGACCTGCTGCACGCTAGAGCCTGTGCGTTTTCCATCCTACTTCCCAGAGGAATTGTGAGATCCACCATTCAGCGTTCCTCATTAAAATGAATAACACAGATATTAATATTTCAATGAGCTCATTGTCTGATCTTCATTGGACACACTCAAATTTATTTGAAGTGTTAGGCCTTACAATCTGAGGCTTTATTTTTAAATATGCCTAGTTTTTATACCTCTTCCAAGTTATCACTTTGGGAGAATACATGGTTACGATATCAGTATGACCACCGATGAAACATTTTTATGAACACTTCTTTTGGAATTGCTTTCAGAATCTATGGCCTATTATTTCGAATCTCTGCAGTGGTGGCAAACATTTGCCCTCAGATTTCATGTTGGAAATAGCCAAAAACTGTTTGGAAATAAATCTTATGTATCCAATTAATAACAAACTTGGGTGCATTGGTTATCTATTGCTGTATATCAAATTACCCCCAAATTTAGCAGCTTAAAACAACAAACATTTATTGTCTCATGGCTTCTGAGGGTCAAAAACTCAGGAGCAACTTGACTGGGTGGTTCTGGTTCAGGACCTCTCACGAGGTTGGGGACAAGATGTTAACTGGGGCCGTGGTCTCAGCCGATGCTTGACCAGGGCTGAAGTAGCCACTTTCAAGGGCACTCGGATCTTCATGGGCTGTTGGACGGAGGGCTTCAATTTTTTACCATGTGGCCTTTCCACACGGCTGTCTGAGTGTCCTGAAAACATGACGGCCGGACTCCTCCAGAGACAAGGATCTGAGAGAGAGAAAGAGAAGGAATGAGCAAGCAAGAAAGCACCTGAAACAGAGGCACAGTCTGTTATAACCTAAGCTTGGAAGTGATAGATCATCACTTTCGTGTATGTTAGTAGGCACCCAGCCCAGCCGGGCCCAACGTGGAGAGCACCGCCCAGGAGTGTGAACACCTGGAGGCCGTCTTGGAGGCTGGCTACCTCATTGGACAAATACCATTTGGAACAAAAAATATCGTGTGGATATAAATTAATGTGACCAATCCTTTTATATGTCTCAGAAGATATTTCTAAGATAAAATATGAAAACATATTGGGCCTTGGGGAACATCACTGACACAGATGGGCAGCTGTCTTGGAGACGGCTTTGAACATGATGACTTAATTTAATTCAACAAATGTGTGTGATAAGCCCTGGGCAGATCCCATGGAGGACTGAAAGATAAATGTGGCAGTCCCTTCCCCAGGGCTTCCGGCAGTGGCTGAGACATCACACGTGGTAACATGGAGCAGGGAGAGATGAGCTCCCGGCAACACAGTGCAGGGGAGAGGAGGGCGAGCTGGACAGGGGGTGGGGTCATCGCATCCTCCGGTGTCCTCTCGGTAACAGGCTCAGGCCACGCTGGTCGCAGCCCTTCTCGTTAATCTATAGCCACACAGTCCGTGTTATCTTAGGTCTTGAGGTGACTGACGGAGCCTCTGTGTCCCCTTTTTATCCTTAGAGATCATGAGAAGGGTCTTTCCTCCTGGAAATAGACGGTACCCAAACTACCGGCGCAGAGCAAGAATAAATGCTGGCCTTGAGTGACAGCCCCGAGGTAAGAGGACGCCACTAAACACACAGATATTTAGAAATAGAAACTCGGAGTGAATGTCTTCAAGCCGCCGGCCTCTGAACCTCTGGAGCGTGCTGTTCAGGTCCCGTCCTCGCCTGGCCCCAGTATCACCCGTCTCTTCAGTCTCACGCGCCCGCGCTCTTTCTCCACGGCCCTTGTGTCAGCGGCCACTGCGGTGACCAGTCTCTCCTCTTCAAGGGCAAACAGCAGCAGGAGAACAGCCCCTTCCTCTGACTCCTCTCCCCCGGCCCTTCCCTGTCTCCCCACCACCTTCCTGACGCAGCTGTGGTCTCGGCCGCTGCCTCCAGCCCTCGCCTCCTTTTCACTTTCCCGCTTTTTGCGAACTGGATTTTACTCCTTCACATCTATGACATCTGATCCGGCTTCCTTTTCTTAATCTATAATTCAAATACTGTATTTTCTCCTTAGCCCAATTCTTTCCTTATTCTATAGATTACGCTGCTATCTCTTCCTCTTACTTGTCCTCAACTAGCACTGATGTGTAATTACTTCCAAGTATGTGTCTCTTACCACACTCCCTGCCGGGATCCAGGCCCTTGGAGCAGCCACCTGTTGGATGCCGCTGCCATGAGCATCCTGTGGGCCCCTGAAATTCAACTGGCTTCCTGCCAGGCTTCCTTTCTTAGTGGATGGCATCACCGTCCACCTAACTGGCTCAAGCTAAAAACCTCGGGAACATGACTGACTCCTCTTCATCCTTCATCTTCTCCCACATCCGCCGGGGTCTGATCTCATCGATCTCGCCACACATTTTCCCTGGCTTTGGCCTGTCATTTCACTGCCGTCACCACTGTCCATTGCATTCTTGCCTCCGGCCTGATCCCACACTCTCTACCTTGCATGCTGTCTTCAAGTTTATCTTGAAACACAGAGGAGACTCTGCTCCTTCCCCCTGCAAACCCCTGACCCTCGCTTTGCCTGCGGGATAAAGCGGAGGTGTGCAACAGCCAGACTCTGAGCCGAGAGGCAGGGCGGGCTGTTTGCCCCGAGCTGCAGAGAGATGGCTCATCACACTGCCACGTGCACATGAATTTCCAGTCTCTAGGGGTGGGATTGGAGCACAGGCAGCTGCCATGAAGGGCACCCTTAAAAGGAATCTTAAGATGCAATTATAGAAGTTCATTGAGCGCATGGTCATTTTTCTGTGCACACACACAAGTTAACCATGAAGCTTGAGCTGTACGGTTTACACAACACTGCATGCTGTTGGGATAAAGTCCAGACTCCCTGGTGCCGCTCACAGTGGCCTTCACGATCTGCCTCTGCCCACTGCTCCAGCCTCACCTCTCCCACGCCCCCTACACCTCACTCTAGCAGCACTGAAGTCCTCTGCCTGCAGCCTCCACTGGGATCAGCTGCCCGACTAGCTGTGCCTGCCCCTTCAGGTCTCAGCCCAGTTGTGGCTACCCCACGGTGGTCTACACTAACACCACAAACCACCACCACCAAATCAGCGATGATGTTCCCTTCTGGGCCTCTGTAGAGTTCTCATTGCAGGGCACTGAGATTGGTTGTTTCCTCTCTGCCCATCCAACTCTACCAGCCTCCCCAGAGCAGGGCTCAAGGAACCTCATCTGCCATCCTCCCCGACTGCCTGGCAGTCCTGCACGCTCAATGCGTAAGTGGGCAGTGGATGTTCCCTGGGTGCGTGAAATCCTTTGCTTTGGGTTCTTGAAATTTTTTACCAAAAAAAATCAAGTAAGCATAATATAATTAATTTTTAACCACTGGAATTTGAAAGATGTCGACTGACATTTTACTAAAATAGAAGGAAAATTAACCAGTGAGACTGCCTGGGATAAAAGATGCAAATGGTAGGTTTTCTTTTGAATCTATGGTGCACTCTAAAAATAAAAACCAGCTTCAAATCGAGATCGAGAAACCAGTCATTATAAAGAAACAGACTCATCATATTCCTTTTTTATAAATGTAAATCATTTCTTTTTGCTTCACAAAGTATCCTGGGGGTGGGGGAGATAGAATTCTCAATGGATTGGCTGTATTTTGTTTATTAATAATATGATTATATTGGATGTATACACATATGTGCATTGCAATACATGCATCGTTTGATTTCTATAAAGAAATTGATCACTTAAAACCATGTCTTTTAAAAGACAGCACAGACTAAAGGTCAAATGCTGCTTGGCCTGGTCTGGACATTGACTTTGACTGAAGTCTCAGTTATGTCTCTGCCCTCCCGTGACCTTCAGGGCAGGTTTCCACACTGTGCTCTGAGTTTCCTAAAATCACAGGGTGAGGCTGGCAGGGCCGGCACAATGGGCCCAGCAAGGGGCCAGTCTGGCGGGGATCTGGAGCAGCCGGCCTGGCTCTGTGCCTGCTCTCCTACCCACGAAGGGCGTCCAGTCCCCTAACTTCTCAGGGCTCAGTTTCTTCAAAAGTTTATTATTATTTTTGACTTAATTTTGTGCCTGCTGGAGCATGAACTCTCTGAAGATGCATTACCTTGCGGTCCTTACTAATTATTTTCATTTTATAATAAGTAAAAATATCATTAATGATGTGTCTACAGGAAATTATCAGTAACAATATCCTTTGTCAATTTCATCATGCTAAGAACAGCGTGTAGAATATAGTCAATCAGGCTGGGAGGAAAGAATAAATGAGTGAATGCACGACCAAAACCAAAATTGATATTTTCAAATTGTGGATGACATTTTGGGGAGCTCTTTGAGGGGTAGACACTTGGGCTCATTTATTATGGAATTCCCAGAGCCCTAAATATTGTTCTAAGGATTCTTTAAGGCTGATAGAAAATGCTTTGCTGTATGAGAGTGGATAGTGAAATGTAATTTTAAAGAAAGAGCTCTGAACTCTTTTCTTATTTGTTACTCTGAAAGAGGAAATGTGGAAAATCAAGCCCCAGCTCTCTGTTGAAAGGAATCTTCTTGAGAGTCCTACACGGTCTTGATCTCCGCTGCTGGAGTAGCTCTGACTTTTCCATTATGTGGTGGCCAGAAGACCCTGAGCACCCACACCACAGCGGTGCGAGTGACGCCCCTTCCTTTCCGTTGCTGTTGCCGGAGTTCTTAATGTGGCGCTCAGCAACGGAGAAGGCAGTTCTGACTGGGGCCTTTTGTCAGTAAGTGCATGTGGAAGGAATCAGTCTTAGGCTTTTATCTCTTTGTTCGACAAATGTTCGTTAAATGCCAGCCTCCTGCCCGGCCCCTGTGCCCTTGATCACAGCCCTCAAGGGTGCCAGGATCTGTGTGCACGTTCATCACCTTATACGAGCCCTGCACAGTCCAAATGCAGTTCGATTACTGTGATCCCCTCTGATTACAGATGAGGAAGCAGAGGCCTTTAGAAGCCAGGCTCTCAGAGGTAGCCTTGGGGCTGGGCTTCACCCTGGGGCGCTGTCTATCCCCACAGCCTCTCTTTTTCCTTCCTGCGACACTCACACCTCCATGTTTAGGAAACAGCACGAGAGTACACAACCTCAAGGATTGTTTGTCTAAGATACATTTGTCATGCGTTGGGTGTGTTTATTTAAAAATCACAGATTTTACAAATTTGGAAAGGAGAGCTTTATTACTTATGAAGGGGGTTACACCCTGCAGGTGGGAAGCGCGGCCTCTGGCTGAAAACCAAAGCCAGCGCTTGGAGGGAAGGGAGGCTGAACAGGGATGTGTGCGGACCAGGCCGGCCAAGCGTCCGTATTCAACGGGTTAGGGGAGGGGCTGCGAATATTCGTGAAAGGGGGCCTCACACATGCGTATTGAATAAACATGCATGTTACATGCATCTCATGTTCACTTTGGGGTGGAGATTTAGCATTTAAAGGCATTACAATTAGGCCCTATGCGTCAAAAGGTGAAGCAGGGACGTGAAGGCACCCAAGTGCACAGCCTCCATAAACCGGCCAGAACCAGTCCCTGCTCGGTGGTCTTATTGGGAGAAAGTTAGTGAAATCAGTGTCTTGGCCGATCAAAGCTGTAGCTGTGCCTTGTGGAGCGGGGGTCGGTCGCTCAGTGTCTGGGTGGATGAGCTGCGATTGTTTCAGTATTGCTTCTTCAGGCCGGTGCTTGTTTAGCTGCCGGAGAAAAAGGAAATCCCTGTGGCAGTTAGAACACAGTTTGAGTGTAGGGTGCGTGACTTAACCCTCGCCTGGCATGGCCTTAGGCTCTGTCAGTCTTGTGATCCCTATTTAAACATTCATGCTGGTCAGCTGTCGTGTCTAAACCACAAAAGGAAGGGGATATAATGAGGAGTGTCCAACCTCCTGCCCCCTCCTGGCCAGGAACTCAGTTTTTAAGGTTTCTCTGGGGTCCCCTTGGCCAAGATGGGGTCCATTCAGTCAATTGGCAGGGCTTAGAATTTTATTAGTTTATAGGTGAACTAATAAAATTCACCAACTAGAAAGCACCAACTAGAAAGTCACCAACTAGAAAGCAAAGACTTTGACTGGAAGTTAGCAACACACTCACCTACCACCCACTGCGTGGCAGGGCCGGCCCCTGACACCTGGGCCACCCCAGCGAGGCTGCTGAGCGATTTTGACATTCAGGAATCAGACCTTGTCATGATCTCTGTTACGGTCCATCTACCAAAGGGAGCCGGAACCTCACAGAAGACAGAAAAGACCCAGCCGAGGACCCAGAGGCAGAACCTGGCTGCATGCAGCTATGTTTACTCACATCTTGGTCTGACTCACATTCACGAAACACTCCCCGCAATGACTTCACCGAGTGCCGCCGAGCCTCGTCATTCACGGCAGTTACGGTCTACACAGCTGTCGAGAACACTGAGTTAGTGAATACTGAACTGCTGCTCATCATGCAGGGAGTACGGGACTAGGTTCCCTCGAGCCCCTGGTCGTGGCGTTTTCCTCAACCTT
Organism: Avahi laniger; assembly: GCA_963575035.1. Lineage (NCBI taxonomy): Eukaryota > Metazoa > Chordata > Mammalia > Primates > Indriidae > Avahi > Avahi laniger. Next base: position 56,321 of record CAUYSK010085435.1, on the reverse strand, counting down.
GTACATGTCTCTGTTTCGATGCCTATGTAACGTATGCTGTTGATTCATTAACATTGAACTCACGGCCGACAGCGCCGGAACTCACGTCTGAGCGAAGCTTATCTTACTAACACCCGGATTTTCCCCGTAAGGCACAGCACAGCCCTCCTGCACTCAGGAGCACTTGGTGGCGCTGTACACGGGGCTATTCTGAACAATGAGATCATCAACAAAAAGCACAAAAATGCTTGGCACTGCATAGACCTCGAAAAGGACACTTGTTCACAGCAGGAGAGCTGAAACAAGCAGGCAGAGTGTCGCCCTGTGTGACCTCAGCTGGGAGCGTGTGGGTGGGACGACTCCACGCACGTCTGGGAATGAATGAGAAAGCGCCACAACTATTGACTTTGGGGGTGCAAATAAATGTTCGCGAGAGGTGAATTCACAAATGTGGAATCTGCGAATCACGAGGGCTGGCCGTAGAGTGGGTTCCCTGTGCCTAGTTTATCCCTGGCTTCCCTTTGATCTCTCTTGTTCTCTTCTCATCCTGTCTTTAAAAACCAGCCCTGTCTTCTCTAGCAGCCGGGACCTCATGCAGTCTGTGCGCCTGCTCTGATTGTGCTCTGACCCTGCCCTGCGCCGCAGTCGCCTGCCCGCTGCCCCCGCACCCACGTCCATCCCTTTTCCTGCTGAACCCATGGTGCATCTGATAACCGCTGTTCTCGAAATCCTCTGGCCCCGAGATTTCGGTCCCTCCCTTGGCTCTCCTCTGGCCCAGACGCCCCCTGTTCCCCTCGGATCCCTTTTCTCCCTGCTGCTCCTCAAACGATGATGTTCCCAAGGCTTCCACCTGCTCCCCTGTGCTCCCTGCCCTCCCCTTCCCGGCCACCCCAGGCCCCCCCAGGCTCCGACCCCAGCTGTCTGGGGGTGATCCAACCCCTGTTCCACACTGCCCCTCTCGCCTGCACTCCAGGCACCTCCCTCTGGATGTTCCACTCCGTGCTCAGAACGGAATTCTTCCCTCGGAGACTGACTCTTCCTCCCGCAGCCCACGCATCTTCCCAGTTACCCAGGCCTGAAACGGATTCTTCTCGGGCCTCCCCGCTCCCTCACCCACTGGTCACCAAGCCCTGCTAAGCCTTCCTCTGTCCCCTCTCCATGCTGTTTGCTCCGGTCCTGGCCTCGTCATCTCTAGCCTGGTGTGTTCAGTGTCCTCCTGGTGGCTTTGTCTTGCTCCCCTCAAGGGTACCTGTGCACTGTCACCAGAGTTATCTTAGCACGAGCCCTCGCCGGCCAAGGGCCCTGTCCACCTGCAGGTTGGACTCTAAGCTCCCTCACGATGTGCACGAGCAGGCAGCCCGGCCCCGGTAGTGTGGTCACTGCCTGCGTCCCCGTCCCCGACTTCATGTGCCACTACTCTTTGTCTCCCGACTTACGTGGGAGAGTGGCTTGCAGCTGACTATTCCCGAGGGCCCCCAGCTGGGTCTGGCCTGCATCCCCAGGCCCCTTCTGCTGAAATACAACACCCTGCCTCCGCGTGCCCTGAGTCCAACTCGATGTCCTCTCCAGGGGCCCCTCTCCTCGGGTTTCCTGCACATGGGTGTCTGCAATTGCACGGCCCATGCTCTGCTCTAACGATTGCTATTGTCTGCACTAGTTTGTGGGGTTTTTCCTAGGTCAGAACTAGGCCTTGTTGGTCTTTGTAACCCCCAATAAATGCCCAAGCATTTGTGTTTACTGAATGGATGAACCAATGAATGAACGAATGGATGGATGGATGGATATTCCCATCAGCAGCCCCACACCCTCAGAGGACCACGGCTGTGATCAGCTTCCTCCTTCACTGGTTTGATTGATTCCTTCCTTCCCAACCTCATGCCATAGGCACCTCCTTGGGCCAGACTGAGCCCAACATCTGTCCACAGCCTCTCAGGGGCCTCTCCAATTCTTCCCATTTTGAGACTTGGGCTTCCTTTATGGGGCTGTGTCTCTGTCACCCAGACTCAGTCACCTCTTCTCACCCCTTTTGTTTGTTCGAGGAGCTGCCGCTGCGCATAGCTGTGCATAGCTCTAGTCTCCATTGCCATCGGACCTGTTCTGGACAGTGTCCAGGACTCCCGGGTCCTGGGAGCCACAGCAGGAATGTGTGTGTCACCGTGATCTGATTTTACCCTTCTTCTGTCTTTTAACAGCAGAATGCATTGGAAGGAAGAGACGTTGCAACGAAGAAAGATATTTGATATATTCTGTAATTTTTCTTTTGATCAATTCCAATCTGTAATAAATGCCTTACTTTTCCTGTAAGACTCCTTCTTTCATTGCCTGATTTAACATAAATATGAAATTTTTAGATGAGAAACTAATGGCCTGAGAAGATTGGTGTCAGCTGAGGATTTTAGGAGTTAAAGACTCATGAAGTGACTGTGTTTGGAGTGTTTTAGGTCAATTTAAAAATGGTTGTAAATTCCTTGTTATTAAAAAGACAATCGGTCCTGAGTAGGTCAGTGTCAGAAGAGTTCTATCTTTCCTTTCACATCTAATTTTAATTTTGAAAAATCATCTGTGGGGCTCAGGGGACTTTTAGGGCAGCAAAACTATTCTGTATGATACCGAAATGGTGGATTTGTGACATGCACTTTTCAAAATCCATAGAATGTACAACCCAAAGAGTGAGCCCTAATGCAAACATGCCAGTATTGGATTATCAGTTGTACCAAATGTGCCACACTGGTGCAAGATGTTACTAATAGAGGAAATTGTGTGGGGTGAGGCGTAGGATGGGGAGAAGGAGGAGATGGGAACTCTCTGTACTTTCTGCTCATTTTTTTAAAAACTAACACTGCTCTAAAAAATAAAGTTAATTAATAAAAAAAATTAGTCTGGTAGCTACGAAGTAAGAGATATCACAGTCAATCACTGTCCCCATGAGAATATCGTTGTTGCTTCTTTACCTTCAGGTTTCTCAGTCCAGGGAGTCAATAGCAAAGAGTGCTCTCTGTCAACGCAGATATCACTAGGACAGGTCCCCAGGGATGGGGGTTTGTGTTCTCCAATCCACTTATTTAGAAATGGGCTCCAATTGCTGCCATTCCTAGAGCCAGGCCTGGAGTAGTGAGAGAAGCTGAGGATGTGAGAAGCCCCAAACCCAATCATGGTCTCTTGCCAGGACTGGATGGAACCCATTTGAGGTCTGCATTTGGCTAGGACATCACAGACCCCTGAAAACTATGTTCTGGATGAATGGCTCACAGAGTCATTATTAGTCATTTGCACCTAGATGCAAATGTGACTGTTTAATTCTGCTTCAGCAGCGAACTGCTTTACTTACTACAGCATTTAGACATCTGATAAGGCCGGTCCCTACCTCTTCCCAGTTCTTCTATTTTTTTTTTTTTTCAGCACTTTCCTGGATAGTCCCATATTCTCATTTTATTTCAACTGTAAAATCAGCTTGTCGAGTTATGGAAAAAAAAATTCTATTGGCACTTTGAATCAAATTACATCAAATTTATAAATTAATTTAGAAAAAGTTGAAACCTTTAGATTTTTGAGTTTTGCTCTATAAGACTGAGATATACATTTCCATTTACTGAAGTCTTCTTTTATATCCTTCAATAGAGGCTAAGAATTTTCTTGTATGTGTTCTGCATACTTCTTTTAAAATTTATTTATTTGTATAATTTGTTTTATTATTATTATAAATGGAATCTCTTTCTATTTTTTAAATATTTCTTTTTTCCTATTTTCTTTGATGAGTATATTCCAACAGGGTTAAATAACAGGATGGTGATAAGCATCCTTGTCCTGTTCCTTACTTTGACAGCACTCTAAGAAGCATTTTACCTTTTCACCATTAAGTACAATGCTGACTTCTGGTTTGGTATAAGGGGTGTCTACATTTTTAATCATATTAAGGTTGTATCTATTCTTCCACTATTAAGAGTTTATAACATAAACATACATTTATTAAATGTCTTGAAATTATCTTATTTTTTTCTTTGATAACAAATTACGGTGAATTATGTTAACAAATCACCAGTATTAAATCATCTTTGCATTCTCGGAACAACCCTGCTTAGTCATGGTTTTACTACTCTTTAAATATGCCACTATTTCATTTAGGATGTTCATTTCAGCACCCCCGAGTGATAGTGATCTGTAGTTTATTTCTGTGCTGTCTTTGTCTGGTTTTGGTGTCTGTGTCGTGAAACCCCTTCTATCTTTGCAGCCTCTACGCGGCGGGTTCTCCTGCCCCCACCAACATCCAACACTCTGGTCTGATAAAAGATCAATCTGTAAACATCTGTGGAGGGCAGGTGTGACTTCTTTTATGGATGGAATAGAATATTAACTGTATATACAGTAACTTATGTATTAATTTACATATTTTTGTAACTTGTCAATCTTTGAATTCACCAGGCTTTTCCAAACATTTTTGCCAACTTTCTTCTGGAGAGAGAGAACAGCAGCAGACAAATACTAGGCCTGAAATGTTCAATCCTTACGTAGTAATGGTTGTTGGCCCAGGAAAATGCTGAGGTGTACAGGAAGTGAAGTGGAACTGCCTGACTTATTTTATAAATGCATCCTCTTGGACTGTGCGAGCCAATACCGTCATTATGCACGGCTACCAGGCTGCAGCTCAGCCCGTACTTTTCCTTAGGCAGTAGCAGGCCGGCAAGATAGAAACACATTTAGTGGAGAAAGGGGGTTCACTGGCTGTGGCAGCAACAGACGCCCCATGAGAGATGCGGTGGGGACTGTGGGACCCACGCCCTCCGTACCCTCAGCCAAGGCTGTTTCTAAGAACAAACATGATCTAATTCCCTCAGGCCAGAATTCACATGAGTAATTTTCTGTTAAACAAAGAGAACTTGTGAGGTTTTTTATTTTTTTGAGTGGTGCACCCCTGCCCTCGGTTGTGGGGTGGAGGAATGTGGTCACCGCCAGGATTCCCTCTCAGCTCTGACCTCTGTAGAAATCACGGTACAAGACAAACAGCGGCAAACCTCTCTATAAAAATGTCGTAGTGCCACTGCGAGGATTGCAGCAGAACAATTTTGGCCTCTCTCCAGAGGCAGGTGTGGCCGGAGCCAACCTGTCTGGAGTGACTTTTTGTACTGCAAAATCATCAGTGCATAGACAAGCGTAACAATGTCGCATTATTGGGAGGCCTGGGAGTGTGCACTTGCCTTTATAAATGGACTGTGTTTACCCTCCTGGCCCTTCAAAGCTGGGATTAAAAATTGCCAATGTTCAAATATTTAATGTTCCTCCTTGTTTTCCATTCCTGGAATGTCTCAGTGTGACCTGACTTGGTGCCAACATGTTGTACACCACACTGTTCCTCCCTCACCTGGGTTATCGTATATGAAAAGCTGGATGGTCAGTTCTTGTCACCTTTAGGGCCACTTCAGCCTAAAAATCAGTTGGTGTCCTCCTTAAGTTTGGGGGCAGCTTTCTGCGGCTATTCTGTTCCATGATATTTTCCTTTCACAACGAGAGATTTAATTTTGATCATGAGGATAACAAACATTTCACAATATGTTGTCTCATTTCTTTAGTGACTATTAGGTGCTATTGGCCACAGGGAATGTATGTAAGAGAAGTGAGAAAGGGGCAAAGTGTGAATTCTCTACAGAATGGTCCATACTGTGGAGAGTCCAAGTTCTTCCTTTCTTTCTTGCTCCATTTTCTCTACCAAACACCCTTATCACATCAGACTGCTTGACAAGAGGAAGAATTTGATTGAGGAAGTGATGCTTCTAGATATTTGGCAGAGCAGGTGCAAAGTCCAAACACAGCCTGCAAGTAGTGTTGCATGGTCAGGGGCCCAGCTATGGTTGCCATGGTAGCAGCTGTGGCCACTGGTCCAAGCAGCACACGAAGTCTCTAACTGGGATGAGCTGTAGAAGGATTCCAGGATCACACAGAGACGGGAATAATGGCAGTGTCTTAGTCTACTTGGGCTGCTATAACAAGATACCAGGGACTGGGTGGCTTAAACAGCAGACATTTATGTCTCTCAGTTCTAGAGGTTGGGAAGTATGAGATCAAGGTGTCAGTAGATCTGGTTCCTGGTGAAGGCCATCTTCCTGGCTTGCTGATGGCTGACCTCTCACTATGTGCTCACGCAGCAGAGAGAGAGCAAGCTCTGGTCCCCCTTCTTCTTCTTAAAAGGACACTAATTCCATCATGGGGGACCCACTATCTGGACTTTATCTAAACCTAATCACCTCCCCAAAGCCCCACCTCCAAATACCGTCACATTGGAGATTAGGGCTTCGACATATGAATCTGAGGGTGGGAGGACGAGAAAAACATTCCGTCCATGGTAGGCAACCATGAGGCATTAGACACATCAGAGAGATTACGCCCTCCACGGACCCCAGAAACTTTGAGAGACAGGCTCACATTTTTAACTGTGTTGACAGCTTCCACCCCACATTCCCTCCCCAGTGCTGTCTCATTCCCAGAATAACAGGAGTGCTTCTGCTGTGTCTCTGGAGCCTCACAGTTGCCACAGCCCCAATTCAGCCCCCCGAATCACGCAGCCGAGGGAATGGGCTGTCCAGTGTAAGAACCAGTCTTCCTGGAGATGCCAACAGGCAGAGAAAAAAAAACCACCAAAACCTGCTCATTCTTACTGCTTTGCCAACCACATTTATTCACATGGAACAGCAATAGGTCAGTGAGAGGAGCCACAGATTCAAGACTCCCAGATTTCTTAAACTCACATCCATGAGTTTGCATATATACCCCAAACCTCCCCTTTTCTTGTTCCCTTTTTTGACACCATCTTCATCTCCATCCTCCACCTCACAGGGTGTTCTGCACCACTCCTGGGTGGGTATATGTATAAAATATGCTTACATATAAATGAATTGAATGACAGCAATGATACAAGGAAACGGAGGGGAAAATTAGGAAGGTTTTATCATTATAAGAAACTAGCACTATCTTTGAAGTAGTAAAGTGTTATTTGAAAGTGGACTTGAATTAGTTGTAAATATATATTGCAAACCCTTCTGAGCAATCACTTTAAAAAAGTAAAAAAAAAAAAAAAAAAAAAAATGCTCGAGCCCAGGAGTTTGAGGTTGCTGTGAGCTAGGCTAATGCCACAGCACCCTAGCCTGGGTAACAGAGCGAGACTCTGTCTCAGAAAAAAAAAAAAAGTAAAAAAAAGAAATATAATATGCTAAAAAAGGAGAGTAAATAGAAATCATAGAAAATGCTCAATTAAAAAAAAGGCAGAAAAAGTATAGAAGATATAAATAGGAACAAAGAACAAGGGCAAAAAGTAGAAAATAGTAACAAATATGGTAGATATAAATCCAACTATATCAATAATCACTTTAAACATCAATTGTCTAAATACACCAATTAAAAGACAGAGCTTGTCAGAGTGGATCAAAAACAAGACCCGACTATATCTTGTCTACAAAAAGCCCACTTTAAATATAAAGACACACATAGATTAAAAGTAAAGATATGGAGAAAGATATGCTATGCTAACACTAATGAAAGGAAAGCAAGAGCAGCTATATTAATTTCAGGCAGAACAGACTTCAGAGCAAGGAAAGTTATCAAGAATAAAGGGAGTAATTACATAATAATAAAGGGTTTGATACTCCAAAAAGACATAGCAATCCTTAATGTGTATGCACCTAATAAAAGAGCATCAAAATAAGTGAAGCAAAAACTGATTGAATTGCAGGGAGAAATAGATGAACCCACTGTTACAGCTGGAGACTTTAACACCCTTCTGTTAGAAATGGACAGATCTGGCAGGCAGAAAATCAGTGCGGATGTGGTTACACTCAACAGCACCATCAATCGACTGGATGTAACTGCTGTCTATGGACTACTTCATCCAGAAATAGCAGATTACATGTTCTTCTCAAGCTCACATGGAACATTCACCAAGATGGACCATGTTCTGGGCCATAAAACACATCTGAACAAATTTGAAAGAGTAGAAATCATACAATATCTGCTCTCAGACCAGAGTGGAATTAAACTAGAAATCAATAACAGAAAAATAGCTGGAAAATCCCAAAATACTTGGAGATTAAGCAACATGCTTCTAAATAACACATGGGTCAAAGGAGAAATTCAAGAGAAATTGAAAAAAAATATTTTGAACTCAATGAAAATAAAAATACAACTTATCAAAATTTGTGGGATGTAATAAAAGCTTAGAGAGAAATGTGTACCATTGAATGCATATAAAAAAGAAAAAATCTAAAATCAATTATCTAAGATTACACCTTTGGAAACTAGAACTAAAAAGAGCAAATTAAATCCAAAGTAAGCATAAGAAAAATAATAAAGATTAGAGCAGAAATCAATGAAATTGAAAATAGGAAATTAACAGAGAAAATCAATGAAACCAAAAACTGGTTTTTGGAAAAGATCAATAAAGTTGATCAGCCTCTTGACAATCTAACAAAGAAAAATAAAACAGATGGCACAAAGTACTAATATCAGAAATGAAAGAGGGGACATCACTGCATACCCCACGGACATTGAATACATAATAAAGAACACCACGAAAATAATCTGTGTCGACAAATTTGACAACCTAGAAGAAATGGGCCAATTCCTTAAATGACACACCTGCCAAAATTTGCACATGAAAAAATAAACAATCTGAATAAGCCTATATCTATTAAAGAAATAGAATCAATAATTAATAAACTTACATATAAAAAACATCAGGCCTAGGTGGGTTCACTGATGAATTTTACCAAACATTTAATGAAGAAATTATGCCAATTCTCTACAATCTCTTCTAGAAGACAGAAGCAGAGACAATTATTCTTAACTCATATTATAAGGCCATCATTACCTTAATACCAAAACTAAAGACATTACAAGAAAAGAAAAAGAATACAAACCAGTATCTCTCACGAGCATAGATGCAAAAATCCAACAAAATATTAGCAAATCAAATCCAACAATGTATAAAAATAATTATATTCTATGACCATGTGTGATTTATCCCAGGTGTGAAGGCTAGTTCAACATTCACAAATCTATCAATGTAATTGTAATCCTTCACGTCAACTGGCTAAAGAGGAAGAATTATATGATTATATCAACAGATACAGAAAAGTATTTGACAAAATCCAACATCCATTCATGATAAAAAAAAAATTCTCAGCAAACTAGGAATAGAGAAAACTTCCACAACTTGATAAAGAATATATACAAAAAACCTATAGATAACATACTTATTGGTGAGACGCTTGAAGCTTTTCTGCTAAAATCGGGAACAAGGCAAGAATATCCCTTCTTATCACTGCTTCTCAACACCTTACTGGAAGTCCTAGCTAAGGCAATAAGACAAAAAAAGGAAATAGAAATCACACAGATTGGGAAAAAAGAAATAAAACTGTTTTGTTTGCAGATAACATGATCATCCGTGCAGATCTGAAAGGTCTGACAAAACTGCTGGAACTAGTAAGTGATTATAGCAAGACTGTAGGATACAAGGTGTGTGTATATATATATATATATATATATATATATATAATACATATAATCACTTTCCTGTATACCAACAGTGAACAAGTAGAATTTGAAATTAAAAGCACGTTACCATTTATATTGGCACCTCCCAAAAATGAAATACTCAGGATAAACCTAACAAAATAAGTACAAGAGTTATAGTGGAAAAACTACAAAACTCTCATGAGCAAGATCAAAGAACTAAATACAGTAAGATCTCACTCAATCTTGTTGATAGGTTTTTGGAAATTGCAATTTTGAGTGAAAAGAGATACAATAGGTCCTCAAATAATGTCATATCCTTCAACGTCATTTCATTATAATGTTGACAGAAAAAAATGGTTTCATTATATGCTGTTTTGCTTAAAGTTGCAGTTTCCAGGAACCTACAGACAATGTTGAATGAGCCCTTACTGTAAGTGGAGAGTCATTCCATGTTCATGGACAGGAAGTCTCAGTATGTCAAGATGTCCCAGTTTGATCCACAGATTCAATCACAGTAAAAATCCCAGCATGTCATTTTGTGGATATCAATACTGGTTCTAAAGTTTAAAGGAAGATGCAAAAGATCCCAAATAGAAAAATCAATATTGAAAAGCAAGACTAAGTCAGAGGATTGACACTACTCAACTTTAAGATGTAAGCAGAACTCACCAACGAAGATATACAGATGGCAAATAAGTATATAAAAATGTTAAACATCATATGTCATTGAGGAATTGCCAGTTAAAATAACAATGAGCTACTGCTACACACCTACGAGAACGGCCAAAATCTGAAACACCGACAGCACCAAATGCAGATGCGAACAGCATTTGGAAACAGTGAGAAGATCAGTGTAGCGGCAGGAATTCTCAGTCCCTGCTGTGGGAATGCAACATGGCGCAGCCCCTTTGGAAGACAGTTTGTCAGTTTCTTACAAACTAAACATACTTTCACCATAGGACCCAGAAATCATGCTCTTGGGTATTCACCAAGATGAACTGAAAAGTTACACATGGATATTTATAACAGCTTTGTTTATAATTGACGAAACCCAGAAACACCAGGATGTCCTTCAGTAGAGGAAAGGATAAATAAACTATGGTGTATTCAGACGATGGAATATTATTCAGCCCTAAAAAGAAATGAATGATCAAGTCATGAGGACATGGAAAAAACTTAAATGTATATTACTAAGTGACAGAAGCCAGTCTGAAAAAGCCATCTACTGTGTGATTCCAACTATATGACATTCTGGAAATGGCCAAGCTATGGAAATGGTCAAAAGATGAGTGGCTGTCAAGGATTGGGGGAAGGAAGGGATGAACAGGGGGAACATTGGGGACTTTTAGGGTAGTGAAATTACTTTGTATGATACTACAATGTTGGATAAATGTCATCATACATTTGTCCAAACCTACAGAATGTACTTCAAGAGTAAAACCCAGTGTAAACTATGGATTTTGAGTGATAATGATATGTCAATGTAGGTTCATTGATCGTAACAAACGCACAACTCTGGATAATGATGATGGGGGAGTTTGTGCATGTGGGGGGACAGGGAGTATATGGAAACTCTCTACTTAATGCTCAATTTTGCTTTGAACCTAAAACTTCTTTGAAAAATAAAGCTTATTAATTAAAGAAAAAAAAAAGAGCCTGAACCAATGTCATGGGTCACATGACATATTTGGAGGATTTGGGTATTTGTAATTGTATTAGTTTCCTATTGCTGCTAAACAAATTACCACAATTTGGTGGATTAAAACAATACAAATGTATTATCTTATAGTTCTGTAGGGCAGAGGTCTGAAATGGGTCCTGCTGAGATGCTGGTAGGGCTGTGATCCTTCTGGGGGCCCTGGGGAGAAGCTGCTTTGGTGCCATGTGCAGCTTCCAGGGGCCGCCTGCATCCCTTGGCTCATGGCCCATCCTCTGTCTTCACAATGCAAAACTCCAACCTGTGCTTCCATCACCACATGGCCTTCTCTCTGACTCTGACCCTCCTCCCTTCCTCTTACAAGGACACTGTGATTATGTTGGGTCCATCTGAATAATCCAGAATAATCTCCCCATCTCAAGATTCCTAACTTAACAACATCTGCAAAATCCCTTTTACCATGTAAGGTAACTGCTACGGACTGGAGTGTGTTCCCCCAAACCCATGCTGAGGTCCTAATCCCTGCCTCAGAATGTGGCTGTATTTGGAGATGGGGCCTTTGAAGGAGTAATAAAGTAAAATGAGGTCGAATGGGTGGCCCTAGTCCAATACGACTAGTGCCCTTACAAGACGAGGAGATGAGGACACGGACACGCACAGAGGAAAGACACGTGAAGACACAGGGAGAAGACGGCATCTACAGCCCAGGAGAGGCCTCGGAAGGATCCAAATCTGATGACACCTTGACCTTGGACTCTTGGCCTCCAGAACTGTAAGAAACCAATTTCTGTTGTTTGAGCCACCTAGTCTATGGTATTTTTTCATGGCAACCCAAACAAACTAATACAGCATTGTTCACAAATTCTGTGGATGAGAATGTGGACATCTTTGGGACCAGGGGGAGGGCATTATTCTACCTGCCACAGCGACCACACTCAAACCACTCGAACAGCTATCATTCACTCAGTGCTGCAGCCAGGCAGGCGCTTACATGCACGACATCATTTAATTCTTAAAGCAGCCCTGTTGGGCAGCCAGCATTATTAGCCCAATTTTATCAATAAGGACAGGATGGCTTAGAGAAAAAGTGTTCCATCACCAGGGAGAGGCAAAATCAGGACTTAGTGCCAGTTCTCTGGTTTCTGTCCCTCCCTTCCCTCCCCCCAAAACAAAACAAAACAGATCAGTGGAGGTGCAGTTCTCTGAGCAGGTACGAAGCAAAGGGGATGGTAGCCACACTGTAGGCCGGACGGCCCTCTCTGGCCATCAGATGTTGCAGCATTTGCTTCTCACGGAGCTGTTGCAAGCCCACCTTGCAGTTCCACCCACCCCTCCTGTAACTGTGCATTAGAAGTGGCTCCAAGAGCCAACTGAGCGACTTGATTCTGTGAGTTGATCCTGGGACTTTGAGCTGTGGGAGTGGAGAGTTGCTTATCCCAAAGGACCCTATTGAGCACTCACCCCGCTGCCGGTGTGCTTTCCTCTTCCCTAGGCGGCAGGAGTGGTGTTTCAGCCTACCAAGTTAGACAGGGGCTGCGGTTCCTTCCAAGTTCCTCCTCGCACAACCCCTGGCATTCTTTCCCTGACATCAAGTAGACACTCCCTTGGCTCTCGCTCAACAGAAAACTGGCATCCGGAGAAGCCAGATGAAACCTGCCTCAAAAGGAAAAACAAAATTAATGAACAGATAGGAAACCGGAGCCTTATTTTTCTCTGAACGAGGGTGCTGAGGAGGCGATGGCCTTGTGCATAAACTGGGGGACAGACAGAAAAACAAAGCTGAGTCCCTAAGGGCGGCTCCCCGGCTGCAGCTGGTGTCAGAGTCCAGGCGCTTGGCACTACCAGGGCACAGCCCTGTGGCCAGGAGAGCAAGGCTTGCTTGGTGCTTTCTCCAGGTCTCATAGCTGGGTCACAGCAAAACTGGAAAACGTGCGTCGCTCTGTGGCCAGAGCACAGGTGCTGCTGCTGCTTCTACAGCAGGGCTGTCCTGGCGCTGCGGCAGCCGACGCCTACCTGCCGCCCAGCCTGCCCTCCCTCTCCGGCTCTCTCTGCCACGCCATCCCCCTCCTGCTCCCTTTGCCAGGCCAGGGCCCGTGGGGACATGACCCAGTCTAATGTCCCCGGTGAGGTTACTGCTTCTCGTTCCATGTTGCACATCGGGTGAGGACATTCCGTTCTCAACTCTTCATGAGTTACCATCCGTGGTAGCAAAACTCAGGTTTTCAAGAAAATGATGAAGTCCCTGAGAATCCCACCACATGCATTCGTCCCTCTTATGCTTCCTTTAAAATCTATTGTGGAAGTCCTCCTCTGACCAGGAATGGGAGAGCGGGCTGCCCTCGCCGCTCTCAGATAGTAAAAATCCCCCTGGTTAGGCCGGGTGCGGTGGCGCACGCCTGTAATCCTAGCACTCTGGGAGACTGAGGCGGGAAGATTGCTTGAGCTCAGGAGTTCAAGACCAGCCTGAACAAGAGCGAGATCCCATCTCTACTATAAATAGAAAGAAATTAACCAAACAACTAAAAATAGAAAAAATTAGCCGGGCACAGTTGCGTGTGCCTGTAGTCCCAGCTACTCAGGAGGCTGAGGCAGAAGGATTGCTTGAGCCCAGGAGTTTGAGGTTGCTGTGAGCTAGGCTGACGCCACGGCACTCTAGCCCAGGCAACATAGTGAGATTCTGTTTCAAAAAAAAAAATCCCCCTGGTTAATTTCAGTTCTAAACTAGACTCACATCTTTAATTAGGATAATGCCATGTTGTAGGACATACGTGCATGGTACATACTGACATGTGCATGTCAGCGTGTGTCCTATGATGCAGTCAACACTGTAAGCCAGGTATCATCACTTCTTCCCTCCCCCTCTCAGAAACATCTGGGGCTGAGCCTGCAATGAGGAAGGGGGCGGTGCTATGCTCCACCACAGCCCTCTGGGTCGGGGGTGGGGACTGCACAGTTCTTGGGGGACTGGGGAGCTGTGCCCTGGCTCATGGTAAAGATGGTTCTTCTCTCAGGGCTCCTTAGAAATGCTCTGTGCTCTCTTCTCTCCCGGGTGCCTTTGGCCTTGCCCTGAGCAGACACAGCTCTGTTTTGAGCAGTCCCTATAGCTCCTCCCTCAGCCCTGGGCCATCCCACCGTGCACCCACCCTCCTGCAGCCCTCTCACCCCTCCACACAGCCACCCTGGACTGACCCAGGATGGCCCATCTTGTACTGGGTTGTCCATATGGAGCCTCAGAATGTGACATTATTTGGAAATAGGATGTTTGCAAATATAATTAGTTAAGATGAAGTCATACTGGATTAGGGTGGGCTGTAATCCAGTGATGGGTGTCCTTGCAAGAAGAGGAAGCAGAGACAGAGGGAAAAAGGCCATGTGATGGAGAAGGCAGACGCTGGAGTTGCACCCCCACAAGCCAAAGAATGGCAAGGATGGTTGGAGCCACCGGGGGGCTAGAAAGGTGGCATGGAATACATTCTCCCCAGAGCCTCCAGGTGGATTTCAGAGCCCCCTGCCCACACCTTGACTTCATACTTTTGGCCTCCAGAACCATGAAAAAGTAAACATGTGCTGTCACGAGCCCCTCAGTTTCTGACAGCAAGCCTCAGGAAATAAACACACCGACTTTCTCCCTTCTCCCCACGTCTGGCCCCAGGAAGCACCCATGCACTGCTTGTCCTGGCAGACCCCTCAGGAATTCAGGTCCCCCCAGAGAAGCCCTGCCCTGGCCCTGCCTCCAAAGCCCCCGCACTGCTCTTCTCTCGTCCTCTCGGTCTCCTGTGGCAGTTGGATCCAGTCCTCCGTCATTTTCCCCTTCGCGGTTGTAATGGGACACCAGGCATCACTCACTGACTTCAAAGGGTCCCCTTGAACCTCCCTCCCAGGCTCTGGGTTAGGCACGAGCACCCCTTCCCTCTCCCCAAGGGTGGCTCACACAGCGGGCAGCTGTTGCACTGGAATCCTCCTCCCGTAGTCTCCCTCCTGCTGACCCGTGCCAAGAGGTCTGTGTCCCAAACCACAGGTTCTCCTTCAGTTCCTTTGAAAATTCTGCATGTGGGGGTAGCAGGAGGATCTTTTCATCCTCATTCTCACATCCTGTTGCATGTCCGTGTCTTCACATTGTGGAGGAAGGACTCCATAGAGTCCTATACACTCCTATACAACCCACTAGCTGTAGTGGGTTGAATGTTCCCCCCTGCTTCCCCAAAAGAGACATGTCCAACCAGAGCCTGTGAATGTTACTTCATAAGGAAAAAGGTCTTTGCAGATATAATTCAGTCAAGGATTTTGAGATGAAATCATCCTGAGCTTAGGGTAGATCCCAACCAGGGATAGGAGTCCTTATAAGAAGAGGGAAGACACAGAGACACAGACCATAGAAGGCAATGTGACCACAAAAGCCCAGATCACAGTGATGATGACACAAGCCCAGGGACACCCGGAGCCACTAGCAGCTGGGAGAGGTACGAAAGCATCTTCTCTTAGAGTCTCCAGGGGGAGCATGGCTCTGTCAACACCTCGATTTTGAACTTCTGGCCTTTGCGAGTGTGAGAGAATACACTTCCGTTGTTTTAAGCCATCCAGCTGGTGGTCATTTGTTATAGCAGCCACAGAAAACTAGTACTTTAATAATATTATAAACATTTTTTCCTAATGGACAAATACTATTCTATAGTATGAGGAAGCCAATCAATTCTTTATTATAAAATATTTAATATTTGAATATTGAACTGAAAAAATAACAAATTAAAAACACTCGAACATACATTTTGAGTATCTGATAATTTCCTTAGACATATTTCCTAGAGGTGGAATTACTGGGTCAAAGCATACACCCTTAGCTTTGGCACTATACACGCCTCTCTCGCATGAAGCCTATTGCTCAAAGCCTGTAATTTCTGTAAATATTATTTTATACTAGTTGGTACAAGCCGTGTAATAACTATGATTCATTTATGTAGCAGTGATTTCAAATGCTATCCTTGTGAGCATGAAAAACAACCTTCTGAAAACCCGGCGCAACCTAGCACTTAGGCCGTCTGGGTTACTCATTCAATATGTTTTAGTCACGATTAGCTCACATCCCTTAATTTTGGTGCCAGATGTGTATTAAAAATATGCTTCTTTGTGGCTTTTCTTTTATTGGTCTGAGCCCTAAAAGCAAAGCCTGAAATATAGCAAATTATCCTTAAGCACCATGAACAGAAGTAGTTTGGGTAAGCTCTCTCCTCATTCTTTAATACTTAACAAAATAAATGCAGTAGTTGCTGGCAGGAATGTTAGCCCAAGAAGTCTTCAGGTATCTTTGTTCTGAGTAAGCGAGCGTAGAGAAGTTACCAAAAACCATGTTCATCTAGCAACAAGGATCTGAGATTCAATTTATATTTTGCTAACATCTAATTATTTTTTCCTTGGGAATGTTTGTGAGTGTCACTAACACTTGGTGACATATTCTGGGCACAAGGATAATGGGCTAAATAAACTCTAAGATTTCCAAGATTCTAAGCTCCTGCTAGTGTTTAAATGGCCCATGTGAAGGCCATTTGCAAGTCTTTTTCCAAGTACTGAGATGAATGTGGCTAAATCATATCATCTGGACAAGTGTTCCTACGTGCTCTACCCAAAGGTGGTATCTGAAGTCAAGAATGTGCTGAGTAGCAATAGCAAAGGTCGTAATTATGCTGAACAGATGCAATTGTACCAGGAGCCTACCTCATTTTTTCACTTGAATAAAACATTTTATTGCTATATAAACAGCTATCTTGATCCACAAGGTTATCATTAGAAACAATAAAAGAAATCATAGAAATCATATTACTCATCTAGCTTTGTGTGGAGGCACATATACGATTGCAAGTTCATAAGAGCTCAATGGCCTGTCATGAGCTCATTAAAAATGTCTGTGTAATTTCGACATGGAGTCTGAAAATGACTTTAAAAATTTAGTCTAGAAAGAAACTGATTAGTACAAACAAATAAGAAATTCATTATTACTTTGGCCAATAGCTATTGAATAATAGTCCTTGAGTCTAAGAGAGGAACACAAACACACATGCACACATACATACACACATGTATACACACATGCATATGCACACATGTGCACAAACACAGTAAAGAGAATGAAACAGATGTGGAGTAGCTCTTCAACTTCCTCTTAGCACATTTTGCAGTGCCTCTTCTTTAGGAAGAGATAACAGCACCATATGTCATGAGGAAAGGCTCATCCTAGCAAAATTACCATGGGGAAGGATGACCTTTCTCATACAGCATCCCTTTGGAAGTTCATGGAGAGCCAATAGACGTTGGTCCTTAAGCTGCGTACAGTATCACTAGAAGACCTGGAGGATAGTTAGCTAAATAATTTAGAATTATTTTTCTTTACTATTATGCCTCTACTTTGGTTTCCTTAAATTTTTCTAAGTTTTAATTTATTTTTTTTATTTTATAAAACTTGTTGACTCCTTAGAGTTAAATGAAACTTTAGAGACCTTCTGAAATGGAAGTAAGAAGTCTCTTCAACATCCTATCTCTTTCTCTCTCTCTCCCCCTTTCGAAGTTCAGGCCAATGTGGTCTGAGCCAGTGGTGGGAACACCAGTTTCTTCCAGTGATTGGTGCAGAAATGGGCACAGAAATCCATTCAGGCCAGGGAGAAGCAAGAAAGTTTGCTGGAGACTGAGACACAGAGCCAGAGCCACCAGGTTCAATTAAGCCTCAAATCTATTCCACACCTACACTTCCAGGGCCGACGCATTCTTTATTGTTTAAGTCATTTTGGCCTGCCTGTTATTGCAGAAGTGTCATAAGTGTGACATACTGTCATGTTCAATATATCTTATTTTAGACAAGAAACCAGAGTCCGCTAGGCCAAGGCCAAAGGACTTGTCTAAGATCATCAGCTATTTGGAGCAAGAGCAGAAACCAGGACCAAATCTCCTGATAACCAGTCCAGAGCTCCTCCTGTCTCACCATCCTTATGAGCTTGAGCAGATCTTCCACAAGCCTTTCCAAACACGATGTGCTTTGGTGGAGCAATGGGCTTCTCTGAGGGATCTTTAATGCTTAGAGAAAGTTCATAAAGTCAACAAAGCAGTGTTTGTGTGGGACACTGTATCTTCACACCCCAGCTGATTGAGGTCCTTCTTAGAGCTTGCTCAGGTACCAAGATGCTTACCTGGCCAATACCAGTTTAGAATTTTGATATCAACAGGCATGCTAATTAAGATTCCTGTTCTCCAACTAGTTCCTGGTTTAGACTAGAATGCTTTTATCCATTGCTGCTGTGATGCCCAGGAAGGGCCCCAGGTTCCTGAGGACATCTGACACGCGTACCTGTTCTAGACTGTGCCTCATCGGGGAAACGAAGAGGACATGGGGAACGTCATAGATGGCCCTCCCTCCTGCATGCCTGGCCCTCCCTCCTCCATGTCTGGGCCTTCCAGAGTGTGTAGATTTACTCTCTTCTATCTCTCTCATCTTTGGGGCTTACATTATCCTTGCCTGGATTCCCTCCCCCACAAACACATCTGTGCTGTTGTTGTTGCTGCTGTTCTGGGCAGTATGTCAAAGGCTAAGGATACTAGATCACGAATCTCATAACCTGTTTTAACACCTGGAAATGAACTTGAAAAGGGTAACTTGATGTCTCCAGGCTCTACTGGCTCATCTAAATACGAAGATAATAATAATATTATACTTGCCGAACACATTTCCTACCTGAACTGCTCTGCATCCTCAGCCTTGCCATGGTGACCAGTTCATTGGCACATTTTGGGTGCCCACTCTGTAAAAAGTACATTGCTAGGGAACAAACACAGTGTAAATTGTGCAGCAATATCGAAATGTAAGGTCTTGGTATTCTTATTAAAACATTCATCTGGAAACTCTATAAAACATTTTATTGCATCTTAAACTACTTGTCATCTTCCACATCCATAAACTTACCAGCTCTTCTATTACTCACATTAGTGATAAAAACAAAATGCCATCCTCTCCATGCTCCGCCACCTTCCTCCACTGAGCAATAACCGTGTCGACCGGAAATATTACAAAGGTCGTGTGGTGAAGCACTTGTTCTGCTGCTGGGCCTCGCTGGGTTCGCGAGTGCTGCCTAAGTCTGTTAAGTGATGGATGTCCCTGCCACATCTCACTTTTCAGTTTTTATTTAATCAGTCTCACACGAATCAGAAATAACACAAACCTTTCCTCGCTGTGAAAACATTGCAGTCAAAACAGATTAAGTTTGTTTAAGGCAGAACATGATAGCACACCAGTTAAAAGCATCCTTGCTATACACTACGGGTTGAATTTTTCACCCACTTCCCCCAAGAACATATATAAGGTTCTAACCCCCAGTACTTCAGAATGTGCTTTTATTTGGAAATACCGTCATTGCAGATGTGATTGGTTAAACTGAGATGAGGTCAGACTGGGCTGGGGTGGGCCCCTAGTCCAAGATGCTGGTGTCCTTATAAAGAGATGGCCTGTGAAGGCAGAGACACGCAGGGAGGAACCACTTGACAGCGGAGGCACAGAGTGGATTAGCGCAGCCGTAAGCCGAGGAACATCAAGGATTGAAACAACCACCATAAGGTAAGAAGAAAAAGGGAAGGATTCTCCCCCACAGGTTTTGGAGGGAACGTGGCCCTGCTGACACATTGATTCAGATTTTCAGCCTCCAAAGCTGTGAGATGATGAATTTCTGTTGTTTTAAGCCACTTAGTTTGTACTACAGCTGTCAGTCGATATCCATGGGGGATTGATTCCAGGACACCAAAATCCACAAATGCTCAAGTTCCTTATATAAAATGGTCTAATATTTGCACATAACCTGTACACATCTACTCATATACTTTAAATCATCTCTAGATTATTTATAATATCTAATGCAATATAAATGCTCTATAAATAGTTGTTATACTGTATTGCTTAGGGAATAATGATAAGAAAAAAAGTCTGCACATGTTCAGTACAGATGCAATCATCCCTTTGGGTTTTTTCCCAAATACTTTCAATCCATGTTTGGTTGAAACCATGGATGTAAAGGGGAGAGGGAAGTTTGTTACAGACACCCTGGGAAACCAATTCAGTATATAAGAAGTTTGGGAAGGGGTTGTTTTCCAAGTGGTGCTGAATTAGCTATTTACGGTTATGTAATAAATTCCCACAAACTTAGCAGCTTAAACATGTTTATTATTTCTCAGTTTCTATGAGTCAGAAATCTGAGCATAGTTTAGCCGAATCTTCTGCTTCAAAGTCTCACACAGGCTGCAACCAAAGTGTTGGCCAGGGCTGGTGTCTCATCTGAAGGCTCGACTGGGGAAGGATCTGTCATAAGCTGATGGCCGTGCCTAGTCCCAGCTGTAGTCCGCGTGCAGGCCCTTGGGTAAGCTCTTGCGACTGGCAGCACAGGCTCATCTGTCCCCAGGTACTAAGAGAAGACATGCTCATCTTGGTCCAATAAGTTAAAGTCTTCTGGGACAAAAGAGCAGAGTAAACTATTACCTACATTACGTTTGGTTATATTTTTTGGAGTTCATACATTTTTGGAAATGTGATGTTTTTGACTATGTCAAAAAAGGATAGATTAAAGATTGAAGACATCAAGCTTTCCTATCATTTCCTTTTGTGATATTTTAGGGAAATCTGTGGTGAGACCTCCCTCTGTCCTCTCAAAGGTTGAGATTGTAGGTGAAAGAATAACAACAGCAACACAGCTGACATTTAGCACAAACGTACGTGCCCAAGACTGTGCTGTGTATAGTACTTGTATTTACGTACTCAATTGCTTTTCTGCAAGAAGCCTGTTAATACACATGTACACTATTTCAAATGTATATTCAGCATCTACTGTGAGCCAGGCATTGTGCTTGGCACTGGAGATGTGGTAGATAACAAGACAAGTTTTTTGGTTAAGGTTTAAAGGGGACAGATAATCAAATTTCCTGTCCTCAAAGTTCTGAATAGTCTGTGTCAGAAACACAAGTATCGACTATGAATTAAAATTCCTGCCTTGTGATTGGTGGATTCTAAACATAGTGTGATCCTGAGAACAAAACTGTCTTCCTGCTTGTCTGCTGACGATAGTGGAGGGTGTTTCTAACCATGGCAACAGCAGAGCAGATTGGTGAAGGTTTCTGAGGAGCAAGCAGGAATTATGACGTGGACAGAAAACAAAAACAAAAAACAAAAACAACCGGGAGTCAAGCATAACTGTTCCCAGAGCCTAAGGGAAAAGAATAATAATCGAACTAACTAACTCACTCACAGAGAAAATGCGCCAATCCTGGTTTTACACCTGGTTTTAAGGATAGCCTTCCTTTCCTCGTTCCGTCTCCACTTCCCTCTTTAATCAATAAAAGAAAAAATCCCAAACTTTGAAAATGTAGACATGAACACGTAGGGCGGCAACATAACCTTCTCCAAACCCAGGGTGGAGCCCAGGGACTGACAGAGGTGCCCGTAGACATGCTGCGTTTGTAGAAATGGGTCTGTGAGCAGGACGAGGTGTGTTCAGCGACTGAATTGAGGCCACCTCTGCAACTGCTGATCTCCGCTGACTGGGGAACTTGAAAACCTAAAACTAAAACAAAAACCTCACGCACAACAGCCTGTGTTGTGTGTAACTTCACTGGGCACCGGGAGGAATTGCTTCTAGCCTGGGGTAAAGCCCTGGTCCACAGACCCCAGAGGCCTCTTGCATGCAGTTTGTCCAGGAACCGAGCTCATTCATAAATGAGTGTGAGCAAAGAAGGAACCAACACAGAATCTGTACAATAGCGATGCGTGAAAAATGAGAAAAGAAACAGGAATATAGCAGACAAGCAAGCCTCACAGAAAAACGTGGCCGTAGGTCAGATAAACATTGTTATAATCCAACCTATTGCCAAGACTTAAAAAAAAGTTTAATGAACAAATGGAGAACCTGATTCAAAAAATTGAGTTCCTTGTAAAACCAGAGCTCAGAGATAAAAGCTCAGGGGTGACTTGGTAAAATAAAAGAATGGGATAAGTGTGACTGGGAGAGGTCTCGAAGGGGGGGCATGAGAAAGGGAACAACGACAGAGAAGAATGCCAGACAGGAGCAGCGTGGAAGGGAAGCGCTGGCGCTGGAGAACAGTGAAGGCGGTGGGAGACGGATCGAGAAAGACAGGAAATATGAAATCAACATGGGCCAAGAGTCATAAGAGGATTACAGAGAAAGGTGAGAAATAAGCAAGACATACATAGCAGTTCAAACACACATGTAATTGATGTCTCCAAAGAAAATTAGCAAAACAACGGACAAAAAAAATATTTAAAGATGGTTGGAGAGTGGATTGGGGATATATTGATCAAAGGATGCAAAATTTCAGTTAGGTCGGAGGAATACATTCAAGAGATCTATCGTACAACATGGTAACTATAGCTAACAACTTATCATATTCTTGAAAAATGGATGTAAAGTGTTCTCACCACAAAAACGATAACCATGTGAGCTAATGCATATGTTAATTAGCTAGTCATCCCACAATGTGTGCACAGTATATACATATAATTTTGTCATTAAAAATAAATAAATCTAATATCCCTACCAAAATATAAAAATAAAAAATAAAGATGTAATTCAAGTGCAATTCCCCAAAATAAAGGAAGACTTGGCTCGTCACTTTGAAAGACCACAACAGTAGGACCTAGAGGAAAATACTTACACAGAACCATCAATGTGGAGACGCATCTGAGTGAAGTTACCAAACTTCAGAGAGAAAGGAAGAATTCTTTGGACAACTAGATGGAGATTTCAAATTATCTCATAGGAGAAAATGCCAGTCTGGCTCAGAGCACTTCACAACCTCAGTGAACCTGCGAAATCAGCAGAGCAAGGTCTTAGAAGTCCTAGAAAAAAACGTGCATGCAAGAATTTCATAGCGTCCTGTAACATGCATCAGGAATAAGACAGCAGAAAAGGGTCTTTGAACCTGCAAAAGCTTACGGAGTATAGTTTCCACTAGTGGCTTTGGAAGCAACTACTAGAGGACAACATTCAGCCAGCTTTTCAATGGAACAAAATACAGCAAGACCTCCTGTGAGCACTGAGTCCATTCGGGTGTAGGACTAAGCTCACAGCATTCTGGTTCCAGGAGTGTAGGTTCTATAACTAGGGAAAACCAGGAGACAAACAGGGAACCGTGTACCTGGAGAAGACCAAGATTGGGTGGGCAGGGATATTTTTCCTTATACAGCATTTGCTATTTTTCGAATTTTGTCCCACATATATTTATTATCTATTCAAAAAATAAATAATGTGTTTTAAAATACCATGAAAAAGACGGGCCAACATTTTAGGCTGCACTGCCTGCCAGCTGGAACCCAAAAGGTGAAGTAGGGTTTTGTGTTATCTCAGCCACGCCCCACGGGGTGGGAAGAAGCCGTCCTCTCACACAAGCACAAAAAGTGTTCGGAGGGAAGTCAGATGACAGGTAGCCTGCCGTGCTAGGGTTAACGAGTAGGTCTGGCATTTTCCTGCAGCAAAGATTCGAATGACACTTCCACAAGGACACTTTGTTACGTTGGTGTGCATGTTGGAGAGGAGGAGGTTCTTGGGGTGACCCTCTATATCCAATGACTTCCATTGTTAGTCTTGGCTTTTTATCCCTAGAAGCCCCCACCGTTGCCCTGCCTGGACCCCTGTATCTTCCTCATAATGATTCTGCCCCAGCCTTAGTTCCAGAGTGGTTCAGACAGTGGCTGAGCCTCAGCAGCCAGCCCGCGGTGGTGGCACGGTCCTAGATGCCTTCTCCATCCTCAGAGCCACCCACGTCCCAGGTTGCAGCCTCATTAGTCTCTGTGAGCCTCAGGTCCCTGGCCTGGGCTCTGCTTTGCTTTATTTTGTTCTGTCTGGCTCCTCCCAACCCCTCCGCAAGAGAACATGGCCTTTTCCTCCAATCCCAGCCCAGCGGCCAAGCCCCTGCAACACCGGAGAAAGCTCTGCCGGCTGATGGCAAACTGATCCCTCCCCTCACTGAGTCACAGCCTCCTCTCGGGGACTCTTCCACCTCCTTTTGCAATGACTGGTGCTATTTTTACCTTAGGCTTGTTATTGTTGGTGGTGTTTGACCAAGCTCAAACTGACTTGACCACCTGAAGCTCCACTGGGACCAAAGTTAACTTTTGCACAGCCTTTGATGCGAACCGTAGATTTCTCGCCAAGCTCTAACATCCTTGCCCCTCTTTTGGGACGACGAATCACCAGTTCTTTTGCCTGATTATGTAAATGAATTATCCATAAGAGGGCATCTCAAATTTGAATGTGCCTATGAATTATCTGGGGTTCTTATTAAAATATAAATTCCAGTTCGTTAGATGTGAGGTTGAACCTGCGAGTCTACACGTCTAACAAGCTCCCAAAAGATATCAGGCACTCCTGGAACATAGACTGCACTTTGAGTAGCATCAGAAATCTATACCACATCACTTTAATTGGAGAGAGCAAGACTTTTTTAAAAATTTTATTTTTAATTGACAAATAATAATTCTATATATTTATGAGGTCCAATGTGATGTTTTGATACATGTTTACAATGCAGAATGATTAAATCAGGCTAATTAACAAATCTGTTACCCTACATACTTTTTTTGGTGATGGAGACATTTAAAATCTACTCTTTCAGTAACACTGAAATATACAATGCAATATTATGTATTATTGTCACCATTCCATGCAAGAGATCACTAAGGCTTACTACTTGTCTAACTGAAATTTTGTATCCTTTTTTCGATATCTCCCCTTTCCGCATCCACCCCTCACCCCCAGCCTTTGGTAACCACCACCTGCTCTCTACTTTTGTGAGTTCAACTGTATTAGATTTCACGTATAAGTGAGACTAGGCAGCATTTGTCTTTCTGTGCCTGGCTTATTTCACTTAGCACAATGTCCTCTAGGTTCCTCCATGTCATTGAGAGAGCAAGACTTAAATAAATTACTTTAAATAGAATGAAATAATGGACCCTTCTCGTTAGTATTTAATATGCTGATTCTTATTGCTCTAGAGAGCCTTTGCCCCTTGCTGGTGCTAGTGGATGAGTCTACAGTTTAGATCCCTGGTGACTCTGAGTCCTGTGTACACAAACCCAGCGGCAAGTTCCCACACAACCTGGTTACAGATTATCGATGCGCTACACTTAACCCAGCGTGAGAGAACATGACCTTTGGTCCATGTTTCCTTAGTGAAATCACATCCAGGGCTGGCATAGGGCACATGATACTTTTAGGGGCCCAGGAAAATATTTTAACTTCTTTTAAAGTCATAAGAAAAAGAACTTTTAGGATTGAAGAAAATGTTTTAATTTTTAATCCTGCCTGGATTATATTTGCCTTTATCTCCGTGGAATTGTAAAATATAATTTTTAATATTTTTAATGGAGATAAGGGCCCAAGAAGGCAGGAGTGCCTGGGGCCCATGAAAGTCAGAATGTGGCCCTGGTGGACATCCTAGTGACCATGAATTAGTGGATGGCACCACAGAAAATAAAACAATACTTTGTCTGGATTTTTTATTTAAATTAAAGAGTTTAGTTCACATAACCTGCAAAGCATTGCTCTGAGCCCTGTGAGACGTGTCATGTTGGCAGGACAGACATTGGGTCAGCAATGCTGCTGATGAGGCACAAAAGCAGCACAACTTGAACCTCACGTCTGTCCCCTGGATCAATTTAACAATCGGTAATTATGCTGCTCATAAGAATCCTCTGCTGCTCAGGCCACATGCCTGCCAGGGACATCAGAACCTGGGGACCAGGGACCAAGGTGTTAAAACTCTTGAGATGATTCCCATGAACAGACAAGGTGGAGAAGCAATGATTTAGTTCACTCTACGGGGTGACTATGGAGGGACAGTATTTCACAGAGTGCATTCCGTGGAACACTAGTCCCTTAAGAATTTAATAATGCCAAGGTTTATTAGTAGATCTTTCTTTGAAAAAACGATTCTGCAATCAAACATCTTTGGGAAACATTAAGTTAAAAAAAAAAAGAAAAAGCCAAGCAGTTGACTTTACTGTAGGACTTCTAGGAGAATTAATAACCCAATACAAACTGAAATTTCCTAAAAGAGAGGGAGGGGGTATGTGGCACTTCCTCAGTTCATTTGATCATGGACTCTTCCCACCAGCCCCCCACCCTGTTATTGAGAAGAGTCCTGGGGATGCTCAGGGAAGTGCTAACCTAGAGTTATATTTTACAAAGTAAAATGTGAACCCACTGCAGTTGCGTGTTCTGGCTCTCGGGATCAGGAAAGATGTGTTCTTGGCATTGCAACTTGGAATTCAGAATGCATTTTCCATAAAACAACGTAGCTAGATGCAGTTGAAGTAGTATGATTAGAGCTGTAATTTGGGTGTTTGTGGGTTAAATAAGCTTTTTGGACTAGTCTGGAAACTAGGCCTCCAGTAATGATGTTCACACTGAGGGAGAATCCACTCAGGGTTGCAACCAGCTTCCATGCAGAATTCAACCTGGGCTTAATTAGGGAGCTGATGTGCTGGAAGTCTTAAAGCAAAGCTTTTCCTCAAGCTTCAAATATGCACCCAGTTTTTGAATGACTGAACTTCACATGAATGGTTCTTACTTGTTGCCAACTTATGCGCCTTGAAATTCTGAGACGTGTTCTTTCATGTTGGATTTTTCTTAAGAATTAAAAAAAATCCTTAATAAATGTCTTACAATTATAATCAACTTTAATTACTTGTTGCTATGGAATTTTGTTTGGTTACAAATTCTTCAACTGCTGCTCCTGATTCAGCTCAGGTTTCAGCAGCTAAAGGGATATTTTGACTCTAACGAGAGATAATGCATAATTTTTTTAATAGTTTTAGTCTTTGTTTGCAATGGCTATCTAAGGAATGCCAAGAAAACAAAACAGGAGAGAGTGATATTTTATAAGAGCTCCAATACAGATCTTCAAGAAGAAAGATTTGAAATGTTTTCCTTTTTCAGGATGGAAATTTTGTCATAACAGCTTGAGAATGGGAGAAAAAAAAAATTTGTCAAAGGACTCATTTTAAAGCTCAAGCTATTAGCAGGCTCCCCTCTGGAAGTTTTATGCTAACTGGTTTTTCCCAGAAAAAAAAAGAAGTTTAGTATTTGTCAAAACGATTTTGATAATTTCATTCTGCACTTAGTGGAGGAAAATAAAAATCAATGCCAGACCGGGACAGATGAATTTAACAAACTCTTTTGTAAAAAAGAAGAAATTGTATTAAACGAGAGTAATACCAAACTGCAACAGCACATGGCCTTGTTTCAAACACACGAACACGTGAAAGCCGAGCATTTGCCATGTGAGTTCCTCAGACGCTGTTCTCTCTGTCATTTAAGAATGGGACCTTTGAGATGAAGGCTGAAGCACTTCAGTGGCAAAGTGACAACATTTTTGAAACTTATTTTGAAATGGCTTTATAGTGTGGCAACTTCACTAGGCAGAGCTATGCTCCCAGAATTCCCCTTCCAGGTGTTCCTTGTTGGGCTGGGCCACAGAAGATCTTCCTGGGAGATTTGGAGGGCAAAAGGGATGCACGGCCGCCTCGCAGCTCTCCCGCATCGTCACTGAGCAGCCGGCTGGCCTCTCCCGTGTTGGCACGAGTGAACAGCCGGCTGTAATCACTGCCACCCACCCTGGCCAGCTCCTGGCCAGGTGTGTGTGTTTGATTCCATAGGGAAGGGCCCTGACTTCAGTAGGACACAACTTCATCAAGGTTGGAGGAGACGAGAATGACAAAGTCTACTCATTGTAGACTGCCCTGCTCTCTGAAGACCACCATTCTCCTGAGGGCCAGCCCTTAATAGCGGGGTCCAGCCTGCCCTTGATCTCCTCCATTGTACACTGATTTTTCCCTTCTTGACTCCTGCCCCATGGACTTCAATCTCCAGCATCAAACAGGAAGACAGTAGCCTTACAGCTATGCAGTGGGTCTGCTTTTCCGATTGAACCCTACCTGATCCAGATGCCTACCTGCATACGCAAATATGTGAATATTTACATATTCTTACATGGATATACATATTTACATAAGATAAACATATATTTATATACATATACAAATATAAACATACATAAATATATATAATATTAAAGGAAATAAGTCAAATATGATACATTGTTAACAATTATTAAACCTAAATAGTGGGTATGTAACTATTTATTTTACTATTCTTTCAACTTTTTTTTTGTATGTTTGAACATTTCCATATGAATAATTTGGGAAAAGAAAGAACAGATCTTAACAATGAATAAAGCCTCCAGATTCTCAGTTCAAAGAGCTATGGAGTAATGTCTCAGCAAAAGATATTCTTTTAAAAAGTGAAATTAAGTAATATATCATTCAACAAACACTGACGTTCTCGCCAGGTGCCAGGCTCTGTCCTAGGTACTGGGCAGTCTATGATGAGCAAGAGCACAGAATTTCTTCCTGCCTTCCTGGAGTGTACATTCTAGTGTTCCCTTGAACACCCACAATTCTTTGGAAGTCTTACATCCTGGGCCCTCATGGGCACTGCTCGTGTCAACCAACAATGCAAATGGCAGTCACCAACCGGGATTCCCCTGCTCTCTGAAGACGAGCCAGTAACTGGTCCTCCTTGTTTGTTTCCAGTGGGGCCCTGTCACATGCGCGGCCTGATCAACAGGTAAGGTGCCCGGGACCACTTAGGGTTATGCACGTCCAGGCACATATGGACAGTAAAACTGACCTAAGCAGAGGAACTTTTGGTGCTCGGGGGCCCCTTTCGTTCGGGGACCAGGCTCTGAGCTGCATGTCTGGGCCGTGCTCTGTGGGGGGTTGTGGCGGGGTGGTGGAGGTGCGATGCTGGATGGAGGTACCCGGAAGTAAGAGGATGAGGCACGGAGAGATAATGAAGACAGGCGCAGGCTGCGCTGCTCAGATCCGCTTCTGCTAGCGGGGCTCAGTGTTCTCGCTGTAACACACGTCTTTTTGATTAGAGGTTGTAAATGTCTTAGCCGACAGCATTTTGGGGTTGTGCTTTTGCTTTTTGGCACACTCAACATAGGAAAAGCAAGCTTGTATAGTTTTGGAAGGGAAAGAGTAAGTGAAAGATTACAGTCTTGATACGCTTAAAACCATTCAGTTTCCACAAGCTCAAAACCAGGGAAGGGTTGTCAGTCCTGTTTCCGTTACATGCCAGCGAATCGTCGCCAGCTCTGCACCAGCTATTGATGGCCTCAGCCTGCACCTGCGCTGACCTCTGGGCTGCCTCGCTGACTCCTGCTGGTCTTCGCAGAGCAGAGCCTTGAAGGACGTGTAAACAATAATGTGTACATGCGGCGATGCACATGTATTGATTAGCGTATTCTTCAGCACGTTGCTGTTAAGACCCGTTCCCACCTGTATGGCTTCTCCTTCCTGCTGGTAGCACCGCTGCAGGCCAGGTCAAATTGATTTTGATTGTTATCAAAATCAATTTTAATTTGTTGTAGAAATGTTTTTATGTTTTAGTTTGTTGTAGGAATGTTTTCGGTATACATTGATTCCAGTTATTTTTTTTTTTTTGAAACAGAGTCTCACTCTGTTGCCCGGACTACAGTGCCGTGGCGTCAGCCTAGCTCACAGCAACCTCAAACTCCTGGGCTCAAGCGATCCTCCTGCCTCAGCCTCCCAAGTAGCTGGAATTATAGGTGTGTGCCACCATGCCCAGATAATTTTTTCTATTTTTAGTAGATACAGGGTCTCACTATTACTTAGGCTGGTCTCGAACTCCTGACCTCAAGCAATCTTCCCACCTCAGCCTCGCAGAGTGCTAGGATTACAAACGTGAGCCACTGCACCTGGTTATTTCTTTATTTCTGGGGGAGAAAAGGCAAGAACGACATTGCTTTAAGATGCCTATGGAAAATGTCAACAATTAAATTAGCTATTGTGTTTTCATTGCACTAAAAAATATATTATTATATAGCACTTTATACTCTTAAATAATGATAACCCCACCCATGACATTTCAGCTCTGACAGTTCTGTAATAGACAACTTCAGAGACGCCACCTATGATCCTCATCTTCTGGTACTTATGCCCTTGCGAAGTGCCCTCCACACTGAATCAGAGTCGGTCATGTGTGCCCCACAGAGTATGACAGGAGTGTCAGTGTGTGACTTCTGAGGCTAAGTATTTTGTTGTCCACCTTTGTCTCCTGTTCAAGTTTTCTGTTTCTTTACTGATTTTTGTCTATTTCCTCTATATTTTATTTTCAGTAGGATTGAAATCTCAGATTGCAATTATGGATTTGCCAATTTCTTTTTATTTCTGTCTATTTTTGTTTTGTGTATTTTGAAGCTCTGTTATTAGATATATGTGTATGTGGCTGGTTATGTTTTTTTGATGAATTAACTCATTAATCATTATAAAATGCTTCTTCCTTATCCCTTTTAATATTTCTTATTCTAAAATTCTTTGTTTGATGTTAATATAACTGCTCCAGCTTTCTTTGATCAGTTTGCATGATATGTATAATATGTACATATTTCCATCATTCTACTTTTAACCTACCTGTGTGTCTTTAACATGAGTTTCTTATAAACGACATACTGCTGAGTTTTATCGTTTTAGCTACGCAGAAAAGCCCCACCTTTTAAATGGCAGGTATGTAAGTTGGGGCTCAACCAGAGAGGCAGGACTGCCAGGAGATGTGTCAGATTTGGTAGGGAACTGGCTTGTGTGGTTGTGGGAACCGACTAGGCAAGTCACAGGGCAGGTCATCAGGGAGTCAAAGGTCGAGCTGGAACTCTCAGGCCTGGCAGATGCTGCTGTCCCCAGGCGAGGCTGCTTCCTCACCAGGGAGGCTTCCTCTCCTCTCCTGTGGCCTTTCACCTGATCGAACAAGCCCAGCCAGATTGTCTAGGCTAACCTCGTTTACTTAAAGTTGTCTGATTACAGACTTTAATCACATCTACAAAATACCTCCATAGCAACATTTAGATTGATGTTCAATTAAGATATTGGGAACTGGAGCCTATAAAGTGGCCACATCAAAGGACCATCACAGTGAGGCTGGTCACAGTGAGGCCATTTACATTTAATACCATTATTAGAGTTAGGTTTTAATTTACCGTCTTGCCATTTATTTTATCTTTGTTTCCGGTTTCCTCCATCATTTTTTCTTCTTTCCTGATGTCTTTTAGATTGAGTACTTTTTAGGGTAGCCACTTCTCTTCACTTTACATTTTTAATGGCTCTTTGAGGATTTCCAGTATAAACTTTTCACTGAGTGAAGAATTCTAGGTTGATAGTTTTTTTCTTTCAACACTTTAA
Organism: Avahi laniger; assembly: GCA_963575035.1. Lineage (NCBI taxonomy): Eukaryota > Metazoa > Chordata > Mammalia > Primates > Indriidae > Avahi > Avahi laniger. Next base: position 24,894 of record CAUYSK010085435.1, on the reverse strand, counting down.
AAATGTTGCCTCCCTGTCTTTTTACCTGCATGACTTCTGATGAGAAGTCTCCTGTTCTCCTGTCTTTCTTATGATTTTTGCCTGCTTAAAATGTCTTTTTTTTTTTTTTGCAAGTTTTAATATTCTTTCCCCTGTTACTAGGTTTCAGAAATTTGGTTATAATGTGTCTGGGTATGTTTTGAAAGTTTATTTATGTGATCTTTTTGTATCTGAGAGTTTATAATTTTCACGAAATTGTAAAACACCAAATGTCACCATTATTTTTTCAAATATTTTTCCCTCCCCTGCCTTCCTCTCCTGGTTGTCCATACATGCACGTTTGACCACTTGTTATTGTCTCATAGTCACTGAAACATTGACTTCCCCTCCCATCATTTGCCATGTTTCATGTCAAATAGTTTTCATTGCTTTATATTCATGTTCACTGATCTTTTCTTCTGCAGTGTCTAATTTGCTGTTAATCTCACTGGTGCTTTTTGCATTTCAGATATTTTACTTTTCATCTCTGGAAGTTCTACTTGGGCCTTTTCACATGTTACATTTCTCATCCTGTGGTACTCATGTTTTCCTATACCTTCCTGAACATACATGAGCTATTCATAATCACTCTTATCATCGTCTTCTAGTTTTTTCATCTCTATCATTTCTGGCTCAGTTTTATTGATACTTTTTCTCACGCTTCTTCTTTCTTTGTGTGGCAACTTTTGCTGGACACAGGACATTGTAAATTTTTTTTTCTTGAGTGATAGATTTGTTGTATTCTATACTAGCACTGGATTTTGTTTTATCGTGTAGTTAAATTACTTGGAATCAGATATTTCTGAGGCTTTATTTTTAGCTTTGTTAGGGCTGGTCCAGTGCAACTTTCAGTTTAGGGCTAGTGCCTAGACTGGCAGACCCACTATGAAAGCAACACTCTTCTGGATTTTACCTAATGCCTTGTGTATCGCAAAATCTTTCCACTCTAGATGGTGAGAACGCAAACTACTTCCAGCCCTGTGTGAGCTCAGAGAATTGCTCTACAGTCTGCTTTCTGGTATTCTTTTCCTGGACTTAGACACTTGCCACTTGCATATTCTTAGATCAATGCCCAAAGATTTGAAAGCTCTTCCTTGGCAATCTCCAGGACTCTCACTCTCTCTTTGTAGCTCTTTCCTTTCCAGTATTTTGCCCTTAAATTCTTGGGAAGGTGGCCTTCCCAAACTTCAGTTTCCTTTTCCTCAACTCAGGGAGACCACCAGGCTCTCTTTGGATTTCCCTCCCTGTGCTGTAGCTTGGAAGCTGCTTCCAGACACAAAGCTAGGGCAATCTTAGGAAATACTGTTCACCTTCTCTAAGGGATCCCACATTTTGAATTGTTCACTATCTGGAAAACATTATTTTCACCATTCTCTAGTTGTTTAAGACAGGAGAGTCACGTTACTTCATCTTGGCCAGAGCAGAAATGTCCAGTTACTTGTTTTGGATAGAATAGAATATTGTCATAAATTCACCTTTTAATATTTAAAATTTACTATCATAGAAAGAAGGAAAGAGACCCAATTATAATCACAGGAGCAACCTTGGTGTTATATCTTACATTTCTAACTTTAACACACAGTAATTGAAGTGTGAAATTCTCAGGGGATAATTAAGTTAACAAACCTTCACCCTTTCAGGGTTTTAGCAGCCAGGTTTTGTATATCAGCAGTGAGTCCTTCAGGCTCCATGAATTTGGGTACAATTTCTGCTTATAGAAATCTGTGTCAGGCCACCGAGCCACGTGTCTCTTTTCCCCCTTGAGGTCCGTAAGCATATTTTTAGGCAAATTAGAATTGAAAATGAGCCCTTCCCTCCACCCTGGTGCTTGGCTAGGTCAATCCAAAATCTGACAGTGCTGTCAACCCGGTAACTTTCTTTTGAAGTATCTAACAAACAGCCAAGATTACTTAGATAGACAGCAACAGAAAAGTAATTTGAAAGCTTTAGATATATCGAATTTCTGGAATTTGGTTTTGCAATAAATCTGAAAAATTCTCATGCTTATTTGATTTTTTAATATTGCACACAATGGCTCCCTTCATTGAAATACAGTTCTCATTTTTTTTCATTTTTCTGCAACAGTTACCTCAAAAATTAAAATGCTATTTTATAATATCCAAACCTTGGTTCTATACACTGATTTCATACTGTTCTCTTAATACTCTAAGCACATTACCACAGTCATCATTCCTGTAAACTCCTTGCCTGTGAATATTTTAACTCTTTCATAGGGAAGGCTCCTTTTATTAATACTTCAAAATCCTTCAGAAATCAATTTTAGCATAAACCCTTTGCTCCTTCCAAGTTACTTGGAAACTTTCATCATTTCTCTCAAATCATAAATATAGTATTTTTGTCCTTTTGAAAAAAAGAAAAATAGCTCTCTTTCCACTTTGAAGCATATTTTTAAAAGTCTGTAACACTCAGAATTTGGTAAGGATATGATAATTTAAATTTAGACCAATGCCTACAAACTCATATCATTGAAGAATTGTTTAATAAGTTTGTTTCATAAACTTCTAATACATCAAATATTTAAAAATCTGCTCAATATCTACTGTGATTACAAACAATCCAACGTGTTTGGGAAAGTTAGGCAGCTTTATGTGTGATACATCTTTACCTTGCTTAGTTGATATGTTTAAAGTGTCAATCATTTTTTTTTTGGTAAATGCATAAATCATGTCTTATAAAAATTGACAATTTGGGAGAGATTGCTATTTTCCTATGCAATATCCATTTTCCTGTCTTTCTTTAGAGAATCAGAGAAATAACCCTGATGCTAGCCACTTGGAATAAAGACTACATACCCAGCTCCCCTTGTAGGTGGACATGGCTCTGTGGTTACATCCCCATCTATATAAGCAGAAGCCCTGCGTGGGACTTCCAAGAAGCTTAGAGTCAAATGACTCCACTAGGAGCTGTGTCCTAATTTTTGCTTCTCCTCCTCCTCCTTCTGCCTCATAACTTGGAATTCAGGCTGACGGAGCTGCAGTAGCCAGCTCAGACTGTGAAGCGTGCATTAGAAGGGGAGAAAGAAGGAAGGAGGCTGGGTCCTTGCTGACCATGGCGCCGCTGTGCCAGCTTGCTCTGACTTCCGGCCTTCTCTTAAGGCAGGGAGAGAACATTTTCTCTTTTGTTTTAGCCTCGTAGTTTACATTTTCTGTTACATGCAGCAAAAACTCCTCTTAACTAATACAACAGTAATGGCAGGATTTTGGTAATAGTTCAAGTCCTCAAAGATGTCAAATTATATGCATAAAATATATATAGATGATATATATAATATATATGTATACGTACATGTGATTATACACATATGGTGAGTGGCGCAGATTTCAGGACGTTTTCATTCGCAGGGCCTGGCCTCCTTTTGCTGGTGCTATCACAGGCCATGCCACCATTTTATCAAAATCAACTTTAATTTTTTTGTAGAAATACTTTTATAACTGGTAAAATACTTTTATACCTGTTTATTTCAGTTCCCTCTTTATGAATGAAAAAAATAACATCGCTTTTATCAAACTGTCCCTAACATATATGAACTGCTGGATTGGCTACTATTCTTTCATTGCACTAAAAGATGTATTATTACATGTTATCTTAAAATCTCAGGTAATGATGATCTCACCCATGGCATGACATTTTAGTCCTATTATTCTGTAATAACCAGCCTCCAAGATGGCACTTAATGATTCTCATCTCCTGTGTTTATAACCTTTTATATCCCTGTCCACACTGAATCCATGCTGGCCTTTTGTGCCCCATAGAATATGGCAGAAGGGACAACGTACCATATCTGAAGCAAGGCCATAAAAGGTATTTCGGCTGCCACCTTGGTCTCTTGGAGCAGTCATTCTGGGGAAGGTAACCCCATGTTGTGAGGACACTAAAATAGCCCCAGGGTGAGGTCCACATGGAAAGGAAATAACTTTCCAGAACCAACCTGCCAGGCGATGAGGGTGCCACCTTGGACGTGGATCCGCCAGCCCCAGCCAAGGCTTCAGACGACAGCAGCCCCGACAGGTATCCGACTCCACTCGTGAGAAGCTCAGAGCCAGAACCACCCAACTGAGCTGCTCTTGGATGTCTGAATCCATGGGAAGAAATAATGGCTATAATTGTTCTAAGCCACTACATTTTATAGTGATTTGTTATGTAACAATAATAAATAATGAATATGCTAATGATTTATTTTAGAATTTTGAGTATTTTTATAGAAATTGAATTGAGCTCATCATTAGAGCTCTGTCTTCTCCTTATCCTTTGGTCAATTTCTAATAATTCACAATTTTTTTTCTTTTCTTTTTCCAGGAAAACAAAAACTCAGTAATAGCAATCACAGGTTTCCAAGAAGTAGATATTTTTAATTCTAAGTTTCAGGTTATTTTATTCAACTTTTTTCAATTTGTTTTGAGTAAGTAGATAACTTATTAGCTATAGTTTCATTTTTAAAAATCTGCTTCAAAGTTATTATTATTCCAATTATATTTTGGACATTTCATTTCAAATTTACTGAAAATTTCTAGAATTGTTCCACCAGATAGAAACTCCTTGCTGTCTATGGCCATATCGCCCTGAACATGCCTAATTTTGTCTGATCTTGGAAGCTAAGCAGGGTTGGGCCTGGTTAGTACTTGGATGGGAGAAACTCCTCATGTCATAAATAGATCTTTTTGCACAACTGATTTGTGTGTTGGCATAATAGTTGGCATGACTAAAATGTTAAAATGGTGCATTCTTGGAAACTATATTTAAACTACTGAGACTTGGAAATTCAAGGTTCTTTGACATATTACAATTGGCCTGGAGTTGATTTTTATATTCTGAAAGAAGATTTCATTTTTACCCATGGCCAAATACCCTGTCTCCACGTGTTCTGATGTCTAGGTTTGGGGTCGGTGCTCTGGATTTCATCCCCATAGACTCCTGTCTAGAGTAGCAGAGTCTAAGCCTTGCTTCAATAAACAGATTCCCAGTATCCACGTGATACTTTCAGAATGTCTGGACAGGGGACCCTGGTCTTTTTAATTTACTCCTGACAGGTCCTGTGGGAGCCATCACAGGTGACGTGAGTAGAAATTGCATCCAAGTCCCAAGTAAAAATGAAGCTCTTGTGGAGCAGCAGCGAAGGCAGGTGGATAGAGGGAGGTAAGTAATATCCACTCTTGAGAGCAAGAAGTCCTGAGATCTGTGATTCTTTTCCTACTTGGGCAAGGAGTTTTAAAATGCCGAGAGGCTTTTATAAGATCAAGTTCACCAAGCAGATGGTTTGGAAGCCAAGGGGGAGCTTTAATCTTGGGCTGCCCTTTGCCCATGAAGCATCTGAAATTCTGAAAAGGAAGAAGAGAAGAAAGCACAGGGCCTGTCTGATTTTTCTCACCATGGAAACTGTCCCTATAGAGAGGCTCTGTGGAAACAGGGGCAACATTGATCTCGCTCAGCTAGCCTTGAAGAGCTGCACCTTCCTGTGCATAAGGGACCTGCCTCCGGGTGGAAGGAGAGGGTTGCTCACAGTTGATGTGGGTGGAGACCAGCAGGGTTTGGAGTTAGACAGATCCCAATTCACCAGCCATGACTCTTTGGAAAAATTTCCCCAACTCATTTTATGTCGGTCTTCTTGTCTGTAACATGAGAATAATGAAACTTGCCCCACAGAGTTTTGCTGGGACTAAATGAGGGAGGGGAAGTCCATTCCCTTGCTCCGTGATGGGCAAGTGCTCAAGAGAGCAACGATTCTCATCGTCCCAGGAACTACGGGCGTGCATTCGGGTGTGGCGGGTGACAGCTGGGCCAGAATTCCCCTCCTCTGATCTCTCCCAGGCCCCCCAAGCCACCCCAGTCTCAAAGCTGAGATAAAGACTCAAAGAAACCTCTGAAGGAAGGCACCTGAGCACAGAGTGAAAGACCACTGCAGAAGAGTTCTCCATCCCCAGGGACGACGAGTGAGAAGAGGAAGGGGAGGCTGCTGGAAAGAGGAAGATGGCGGCAGAGTCTTCCAGCTCACAAGGACGAAGGACCTTCAGATTGTCCCAAGAGCAGAATGATAGGTACAGAGTGACTGCTCAGCACTCAGGTTCCTGGAGTATGTCCCCCCCTGACACATCTTCTGGGGATACCTGCTGTCAATAGATATGGCCACTTGTGACCTCACTTCAGAGTAGAGGGTGGGGACCTGGGCACCTTGTACCAGGAATGGGGGCGTGAGGCATCAGCCTCATCCCTTGACCAAGCAGTGCCGGGGAGGGACCAGTGGGAGCTGCCCTGTGGCCAGGACAGTGATGGGCATCTGCCCCACCTGTGCCAGGCCCTTGTCTTCATCCTTCCTTTGCCGACAGAGATGATGGTGATGATTGGAGAGTGTGGCTCACAGTCATTTTTACTTTGGAGACCGTGTATGTTGACACATTTCTGTTTTAAAAAATAATATTAAAAGAACAAAGTGAGTTTTCTTAGCACTCCCACTTTACCAAACAAAGGTCATTACTAATATAAAGAAAAATTTAAGAAGGGCTGTTTAAATTTAAAAGGAGCCTCCTTTAAGTTGAAGAAATTTGGTTTTATGCAAAATTAGCAGCACCCTTGATTCTCTTTCCCGTAGATGGCAGAGGCTGCCTGTGCCCAGTGCTGGAACAGGGACCTCACTGCATCCACCAGGATGGACCCTACATTCCTTCCGAGCACTGGTAGAGGAGTCCGACACACTGGTCTGGCATCTGTGCTCTGGTCCTTGGTGTCTGCGTGGCCTCAGGAGAGTTGCTTGGCTTCCTTGGGTCCACAATTGCTTCCTGGGGAGCAGAGAGTGCAAATGTCACCTAATAGAGTCATTCTGAGGATAAATTGGTTAATATCAGCAGAGCACTCAGCTCAGTGTTCAGCATTAGGAAAAGGGCTTGTAAAAGGGAGCTGCCATTATTTTTCATTATGTCAACTGTAGAACATCCAGCAACTGCTATGTTTATCCAAGAATTACTGCTTTCTGCTATTTCAATGGTCCCCCTCAGCTGGCTTTAAGCACTTTCCATGATATCCATAACACACTCATGCACGCCCAAGCAAAGGCCCTCACTCAAGTTTCAGAGGGATCTAGAACACGTTTTACGATTGAGGCAGGTGAGGGGTCTGACCTTCCTCAGCAGAGCTGCCCGTTAACCTCAGCTCTCCTCCCAAGCTCTGGGCAGAAGTCAGTGCGAATGTCACCGCCCTGCAGGAGATGAGTTTATTCCCTCCTCTGTGTTTTTGTGGAGGTCCATCTGCCCTGGATCTTCTGGAGTGGGGTGGGATTTTACCTGAAGGGTGATTCTGAGGTATCCTTAACTTCTTCCTCTCTCTCCTCCTCCTCTTCCCACACTCTACTCCCTCCTACAGGTAACAGGGACGTGGTGTGTTAGCATCAGGCCATACCCCTTTTGTCCAGTCATATTTCTGCACGGCTGTGCATACGTTGTTAAACCTCAACATAAAATAGGCAATCACCCTTTATCTGTGGATCTTCATTCTGAAGGCTCCAGTGTGCACATGTTAAATAAATCTACATGCCTTTTCTCCAATTAACCTGCCTTTTGTGAGTTGATTTTTCATCAGACCTTCAGAGGGCCAGATCCCTGTGGCCCCTGTACAGGCAAATGTGCCCCTTTCTGGCACTGTCACGATTCCTGAGCCCCCCAGTGCCATCTGTCCTAGCATCTTCTTGCCCAATCGCTGCTTGGAGTCCATGGTGGGAGGAGGCGGTGGCTCTCTTGTGGATTTCCCTGTAGCATCCTGGAGTGTACACCACCCACCATGGCCCCTGTGGTGTGGTTGGGGTCCCCAGGGTTCATGATGGCTCTGCCTGCTGCCAGCTACCTGCTGTTGCCTGGGAACAAGCCCTCACAGCCACCAGCCTCCAGGGTGTGCTGGGCCAGCTCTTCTGGAGCTTTTCCTGGTCATTTGGTCAATTTGTCTTGGCTGTAGAGTATAGGAAGGCACTCAACATAACAAATTTGTACCCTCTCTCTGCCCATTTAGAAGAGATTTTATAATAGAAACAATTTAAGTCAACTCTTTTAGAAAGAGTTGTATTTGTGTAAAATTGGGAGATATGGCATTTTCTAAAACAGTTGTGATATAAACAAGTGTTTTTACAGATTCAAGAAATGAGTTCAGGGAGAATATGCCTTGTACCAAATAACTTTGTCAATGGAAAAGAACCCAAACTCCGTAAAATAATTTAGAGAGGTTTATTCTGAGCTGATTATGTGTGCCCATGGCCTGGAGAGCCATGTCCAAGAAGCCTTGAGCAAGTGGACTCATCGTGGTTGGGTTACAGTTTGGTTTTATACATTTCCGGGAGACAGGAATTACACACAAAGGCATAAATTAATACATGGAAGGCGTACATTGGCTTGTTCCAAAAAGGTAGGACAACTTGAAGACATTACAGGTTATAGGTGAGTTTAAAGATTCTTTGATTTGTAATTTGTTAAAGAAATGAAGCTTTATATAAAGGTTTGGAATGTGTTAAGACAAGGAAGTCTGTTAATCAGAGACAATACTGGATGTATACCAGACTAATATCCAGACTCACATGATCTGTTCAGTAAATTGAGGACCCGCATGTGTGGTTTAAGCTTTGTCTTGTATAGCCTTAGGCCTATCAATGAGTTTCAAAGGACATCTCCAAGAAGGGAGGGGGCATGACCAGGCATGTCTGACCTCCCTTCTCACGACCTCCCTACTCAGCTTTAGGGTATTTCTGGGGTCCTCTTGGCCAAAAGGTGATCCATTCAGTCAGGTGGGGACGGGGGGCTTAAGATTTTATTTTATTGCACAGCTTGATTGGCTTCTGAATCAAATGTATCTCTTTCTACTACTCCAGGTGTTCTCCTGGGCTTGTTCTGCATGGCCTGGAGCTAGGATTCTGGGGTTGTGGAACAAACACCCCCTCCACTTCCCCAACCCTGAGCTTGTAGGTTTGTAGGTCCAGGGACATAGTGGCTGCAGGGACAGTGTCAAGGGTGGGGTAGGAGTGAGGTGGTGTGCCAGGTATCAGAGAGTCTCCTGGCAGGACACCCAGACCCTTCTTAGAGAGAGCTGGTGAGATCTCAGAGAGCAAAGGTTAAATCTGCAAATCACTAGGTAGAAAGTCAAAACTGCAGCCCTGGGGGAGCTGAGAACCACAGGATTTATGCTAATGACGGCATTGAGAGTGACAGGGAAATGTCTTCGTCCTCATCAGCGAAAGTCATCTCCAGATAGCAATAAATTGATTCCTGAATATTGTGTGTGATGCAAATAAATAAATAAATGGGCCAGAAATGAAATTCTAATAGACTTGGTGGGAAGCAATTTGTGAACAAATCTTTCTGCGGCTCAGGGTGCAAACAGCATCTCTGGGAGAGGTGGGGATCTCCAACACATTTTCTAATTACTAATGTTAATTACTTGCACCATCATTTGCATACTCTCATGAGGGAGAAGCCACAGAGGCCCCAGGCCGTCATCCTAGGTTTCTTTTTCCTTGTTTTTTTCTTTTTTCTTTCCTATTTATTTAGAAATGGAGTATAAAGAGTTGCACCTAGGCTGAGCATTTGTCCACTGACGCGATGGCCAGAGAAGATTTTATCCCTCTCTTTTTGGGAACTGAAAGCTTCCAGCTGTCAGATCTAAACATAAAGACAGACATCTGCATCTCCATGGCTAACCTGCAAGGGTTTTTGGGCACTTCCAATTTTCAGAAGCCACATGGTCCAGAGGTTGGAAGCCCAGGCTCTGAGCCCTGACTCAGCCGCTTACTAGTTCTGAGATCTGCAGAATGGGAGTGTTCAAAGGAAAACTTTAGGCAAATTAAATTTGACGGTGTTTAATTCAGCAAAGAACAATTCTTGAATCAGGCAGCCCCTAGAACCAGAATAGGCTCAGCACTACTCCGGGCTGCCCTGCCACGTGGTTGGTTAACACTTAACGGGCAGAAAAAGGAAAATGACGGAGGGAGAACGGAAGCGAGGTATAGAATCAGCCAGATTGGGTCCAGCTTGGTGTTTGCCTTATTTAAACACGATTTGAACAGTTGGTTGCCTATAAGTGGCCAAAACTCTGTGATCAGTAAAAGAGTAAGTGACAATCTGTTTACACATCCAGTTAAGTTACAGTTACACACATTTAAGTTCTGCTTCAAATGTGCACGGAGGCAGCTTTAGGCTAAACTTAATTTAACGGAAGTAGCGTTGGGATGCTCCTTCCAAGGTTGCCGTGAAGGTCAGCAGGGCTGCAGGAGTACAGTAAGCCGCAGGGAAGGTGAATTCTTGCTACCGCTGGTCCGGGACTGAGGACCCTGTCCTGTTCCATTTCGTGTCTCCTGACTCCGCTGGTGGTGGGTTGAAGAGGGGGATTCTTTGCCTACTGGGATGGGTGTCAGATGGGGCTTTCTCTGCATGTAGGACTCCTGACTGTATGCTACCTCTACTGGTGGTTAGGGACACCCCAAAACAGCAGCCTTGGCGCATCCCCTTGTCCTGCCTGCCCTGCAGAGCCCGAGTCTGTGGATGGATGTGTGGAGGGAGTGGCCAGTGGAGGGGACAATGCAGGGAATGACAGACTCTGGACATACTCGATTCGAAAGAAATCAGCTGCAGAGGTGACTGATGGTGGCCACCGGGCTTTTTTGGCTTCTTGTTTGTTTCACTAGTAAAAAAATAAATAAATAAATAAAAGCAGCAGAAAATTGTATAGAACCAAATTTTTTGTTGTTGTTCAGGAGATGGAGCAGGTATTTCTCAATCCATCTACATAGTTTATATCATGGCAAAAATTTCACCTTGAAATTGACTTCTGCCCTTCCCTCTTCATATTTGACTATCTTTATGGATTCTTAAAATGAGAATTGGGATGAAACCATTTTAAATATAGCTAGTCTACCTTTGTTATTCTAACCCTGAGGTTTAAGTAGGGTTTTTTTGTATTGTAAATATTTAAAATTTTTTCCGTATATTATGATGTTTTCCTATCTTAAAACACCTTTCTATCTGGGGTGTAACTGTCTCTTCTGGGACTCTCCAATTCTTAAAGATAACCAGGGCCCGGCCAGGAGCATGACTTTGACATGTGCATCCTCTTCTACCTGCCCATATACCCCTGGAGACAATATTCTTCTGCCTTAATTATCCCAGGGCCGGATGCCGGGCAACTGGAGCCCACACTGATAGTCCAAGGCCTGCCACAGTTACTCAAACTAGCCAGCGCTGAACTGTTCCCCCTGCCCTTCCTTGCCTTTTCTGAGGAAGCCCCAATAAAGCGGAAACCTCCTGTCTTCTGCCTCTGACCACTCTGGTGTCTTTCCCATGTGGCCCTGTGTACATGCTGTGGCTCCTGTGCTAGAACCTGTCAATATGTTAAACTTTGTTTCCCTGAGCCTCCTTTTGTGGCCTCCCCTGACTCATTTCAGAAAAGAACACAAAACATCTTTAAAAGACAAGAAAATGGGAAATTTTCTATCCCTAAAATGTAGAGCAATTATAATTAGATAATGAGTATTATAGAGCAATTATTTGAGATGTAAAATGTGGGCTTTTATTAACAAATTAGAGAGTCAAAGTGTCCTTGTAGCTTGATAAATTATGATTTGTTGTATACTGATGTCTGCTTAAAATGAAATGTATGAAGTCTTGTACAGAGTCCCAAAATAAACTTTGCTGCCTTTAATTACATGTTGTTCAGTGAATTCATTATGCTATATTAGACAGTAGTTTTCTAATCCCTTTTCCTACAGGTATAATAATAGTCCTTGTTTTCTTGGAATATATTTAAGCAAAGGTAAATGTTAATCATCACATGAATCACAAGCTTAGTCCATTACTCAGTGTCACCCTGTGTTGGTTTTCTGTTGCCGCCTGTCAACCTTAGCAGCTCAAACAGCACACATTTACCATCTCCCAGTGTCTGTGGGTCAGGGGCCTGGGCGTGGCCTAGCTGAGTCCTCTGCTCAGGGTCTTACAAGACAAGTCAACGTGCTGACTGGGCTGCATTCTCATCTGGGTCCTCGACTGGGGAAGAATCTGCTGCCAAGCTCTCTCCTGTTGTTGCCAGAACTGATGTTGTCACTGTAGGGCTTCTGTTTTCTTGCTGGTTGCCAGCTGGGGCTGCTTTCAGAGGCGTCTACGACAGGGTCGTCTGCCTCTTCCAGGCCAGCAGGAGACTCTTTCTCTCCAGCCTGCTAGGAGAGTCTTTTTTCTTTTTTTTCTGAGGCTTCTGACATAAGCCCTGGCCAGACAGTGGTGCTCTGCATGGAGATGAGAGAGCGATACGTTGGGAGAAACAAGAGTTCTGTTTCAAACACGTTACATTTAAATGACTATGCGACATTCAAATAGAAGTATCAGCTGCAGATACGCAATCCAGAGGTCAGGAAGAGTGGCCCAGCCTAGAGGTATACATCTGCTGTGTTTGGCAGAAAAATGGTATTTAAATCTATGAAAACATTTAAGATCACCCGGGAAGAGAGAGAAAAGAGGGGATTGAAAAGAAAGAAAGGGCCAAGAAGAAGAAAATTTTTAAAGGGAGAAGAAAACCTTGAACCAAACCTTGGGAAACCGGTATTCAGAGGCTGGAATGGGTGAAAGGAGACACAGAATAGGAGAATCTTAAATAATGTCGCCTAATCGAGGAAGTAACATGCCATGTTTCACCAGCTCTGCCAAGAAGCGAGTCTGGTCCTGCCGGCACTTGAGGGTTGGCGGGTCGCCCAGGGCATGGATGTGGTCCGGGGCAGGGATCCCGGCACCATTGTAGAGCTCTGCCTGCTGCTAGCCACATCTTAGCGATTACAGCCTAGTGCTTTAGGAATAACCTTGGGATTGTAGATTTGTCCTGACGGACAGGGAAGAGCAACGTTTTTATCCCAACTTAGATGTAGAGAATTTGAGAAACATCACTGCTTGCTTGCTTAATTATTCATGTATTTTTGGAGTAATAGAATCTGCTAGAGTTTCTTTACCTACTGGGGCACCCATCCCCATCGACCTGAGTGCTGGTGGATACAGGCAGCGTAAGAGCCCGGTCCCCTTCCCTCCAGGTGGTAGAGCTCAGAGGCACATTTTATGTTCCAGAGACAGCCCCCCTCCCCCACCTCACTCCATGGATGGAGCCAGGGCCACACTTTGCCTGAGGCCGCATTCTTGTTCTGCTCCTTCCTTCCCTATCCTGCTTCCATCCTCCCTTACGAGTGTCTCCCAAAGACACCCTCTCTGTGTGTCACGTCCACCTGAACCCCTGACCCAGGCTATGCTCTGGGGTCTCTGGCCTGAGCCATCTGCCTTGTTTCAACAGAGCCAGATGCTCTAACACAGCCGTCACCTGCCTGGGCTTTGGTACCAGCAAAGTCCAAGTTTGTTTTCTGGCTCTGTCACTTACTAGCTGTGCATTCTTATAACTGACTCTTCCCAAGTCTCAGTTTCCCTCCCAGTGAAATGGACATAATAAGGTAAGAGGATTAAAGAGAGAGGGTGTGTAAAATGCCCATCATATAATAAATGCAGGGGAAATTTTAGCTATTTTTATTATTTCCAAAAGAAAAGGTGAATGTATAGAGACATGTTTCAAGGAAATATGCTCATTAAAATTTTAAGCTCTGCACACATGCCTTCTTTCACATCTGAAATAATTATGCAAGCTCTCCAGGCAGTGGCTTTGGTTTGGTTTTGGATACCGTGGTAGCGGGTTCCCTTTGGAACATTGCCTTCTTCCGGGCACTGCCCTTGGGCCGATGCCCCCCTCTGATGAGGTTTCTGCACTCACTAGGCGGCTAAAGCCAGAGGTCCAAGCCCAGTTTCCTTCTTGGGACCCAAAGCCGGGTCTTTGAATTCTTTAGCAACTTTCTCTCGTTTGGTTTTGAAGCAAATCAGTCTAGGCGTTCAGGGCCTTTCTGGTTGTGCGGCTCACTCGTGGCCCTGAGCACAGAATTAAAGCTCAGGCCACGGTAGCCGCCTTCATTAGCAGGTACTCGTGTGCAGGGAGAGCAGTGGGCGGGCTCGCAGGGGAGAAGGAATGTAAATACTTACCTAGTGGATTTTGTTTTATCCCTGTTCCATTATGAATGACCTTATAATCCCTACTAAAGATTTTGAATATTACTCTAGGCAGTGGGGAGTCATTAAAATGTTTTAAGCAGAGAAATGACTTATCAGATTTGCATTTCAGAAACGCTCCAGTGTGGAGAGTGGATTGCAGGCGGAGAGGGGAGGCAGAGAGGCATTGCTGAGCCCTTGCAGTTATCCGAAAGAAAGGCCAGGGGCCCCGAAGCAGTGCAGGGATTGTAGGGATGGGTGGAGAGGCCTGGAGAAGATTCCGGAGATAGAACCAATGGGAGCAGAACCAATGGGACTTGGCAAATGATTGCACGTAAGGGGAAGGGATGGATCAAGAGTGGGGACACGGGCTCTGTGTTTGGCAACTGGATGGATGGTGAGCGGCTCGCCGGGACAAGGAGCGCAGCCGTGAGAAGAGGAGTGGAGGTCGGCTGTGTCAAGCTGAGACGCCTGCAGGACATCCCAGGGGAGATGTCTGCCAGGCAGCTGGCCATGAGGAGGGAGGAGTGATGGGCTCAGTGCAGCAGTGAGGAGAGAGAGGACGGGTGTCAGAGAGTGGCCAGAGCCTGCTCCCCCACTGGGGAGCGCCACCCAGGGTGTGGCCGGACTTCTGCTAGGGCAAGGATGGAAAAGCAACGGTGGGCAAAATATTTCATAATATGGGATCGTTTCTTAACCTTTTCCTGCAGAGGACATGGAAATAGTTTGGGGTCAGAAGTGGAGAGGAAAACTGGGTGGGAAGAGAGGAAGAACAGAGGATACTGGGATGAAGATGTGGTAGAACACGGTGTCAGAGGGGCTTGCAGCTCAAGTGGGACCAAGAACAGGGCAAGGCACGGAGCTCTCGGTATCCAAGAATTCCAAAACGACCTCACCCTGAGGTGCAGGGCCCCTGTGTAAGTGAACAGCTCAGCAACGCATTTCTGTTTTTTTTTTAGTTTTCAACTCTCTCGCCCACTAGACACGAAGCTATATGCCCTGTCTGCCCCCGGTGTTGCGGGCTGGGCTGCATGTTACAGTCTTGACCCCTGCTCCCTCGGGATGCGACTGCGGCCGGCGGGCCTTTGAAAGGGGTAACAAAATTAAACGAAGTCATTAACTGGACCCTAATCCAATATGACCAGTGTCCTCATACAAAGAGGAGATAAGGACACAGACACACACACAGGGGGACCACACGGAGACACAGGGAGAAGACAGCCACCTGCAAGCCAAGGGGAGAGGACTCAGGAGAAACCAGCCCTGCCCACCCCCTGATCTCAGATTTTCAGCATCCACAGTTGTAAGAAAATAAATTTCTGTTGTTTAGGTACTTTGTGGTACATTTACGTGGCACTTTGTTAGGGCAGCCCTTGCAAACTCACACACACAGACACTGGACAAGGAGCAGGGCAGGCTCTCCGCTTTGTTTGGGCCAAGGGATGTAGGATGCTGGCGGATGCTCCTGCCGGACGCCCTCAGCCAGCTGCGAGTGCGGGTGGTGCTGGCAGGGGGAGGGCGTGGCTGCAGGGGCGGAAGTGGAGTCAGCAGCCCACCGGAACCCAGGAGCAGAGCCTGGGTGTGGCCCCTGCTCAAGTGAGCCTTGGGAGCACCAACGCCTGCCCACAGCACTGAGCCAGGGGCGAATGAGAAGATGGGCAAAGACCCCCACACCCAGGGCAAACTCTGTATAGGGGCAACTTAGAATGGTGGCTCTGGGCGCCAGCTCCAGCTCACTGCTGACCAGTCTGTGACTTGGGACAAGCTATGCAACTTCTCTGTCCCCAATTTCTACAACTATAAATGGGGGTCAAAATGATAAAATGCCACCCCCTAGGAGTACCTTGGGGATTAAGTGAGATGGTAACATATGAGCACTTAGAACCGAGCAACCATGCAGGCCAACACAGTCACTCATTCATGACTCTACACAGGGTTGCTGAGCTCTTGTGAGCACAGCCATCGTGTCACCTGCTTTGGGGAGCACAAAGACGTGTGACCATCAAGCAACACCTTGAGAATACAAGGGCTTCTATGCTGTTCCTAGATGCTTAATAAGTTGTATTACACTTTACTCAATTAGATTTTTAGAATAGTTTTAAGGTACAATTTATATACCATTTTAAAGTCTCTAATTCAATGACTTTTAGTAAATTGATACAGTTGCATAACTGTCATGACAGTTCAAGTTTAGAACACTTCCATCACCCCCCAAATTGCAGGCAATACCTACTTCCATCCCCACCCAGGCAAACACTGATCTGCTTTTTGCCACCATAGTTCTGCCTTTTCTAGAAATTTCATAGAAATGAAATCTCACACTATGCAATCTTTTGGGTCTGGCTTCTTTCCCTTAGTACAATGTTCTGGGGCTTATTCCTGCTGTTGCATGAATGAATGTTTTTGTTCCTTTTCGTTGAGTAATTCTCCATTGCTGGATGTACCCCATTTTGTGTATCCATTCATCGGTTGATGACACGTGAGTTGTTTCCACTTTTCAGCATTACAATATAATTAATAATGCTGCTATATTAGGGGGTGAATATTTTCATTTCTCTTGGATAGATACATAGAAGTGGAATTGATGGTCATGTGATAAGTGTATGTTTAACTTTTTAAGAAACTGCCAAACTTTTTTCAAAAGCAGCAGCGTCCACCCAACTAGATTTTAATTCCTTTCAAACACGAAGTATGCTGTGGTTCTTATTTGACAACTGGCTCCCCGACGGCCGTTGCTGGCCTCCTGTCTCCACGTAGCGCCCGAGACCGTGTGGTAGGTGAGCAGGAACTCGCAAGATTAACAAACTCCCTGGAAACATGTGGCTTGTTTCCTGGCTGAGCAAGTGTGGTCCCGTCAGAGAGCTTTTTGCCCTACAAGAGCAAGTGTCTGCAGTCATTGATTTGGTGCCTGATGCTCTCTCTGAAGAGCGGCGGAGTTACAAGCTCTCCAAATCCCATTGCTCCCTCACCGGCCTGGGCAGGTACCACAGGATAGGAGAGTCAGGACTGTTTTGCGGTTCTGCCTGCTGTTAGAACAGTGACACTTGTGAAAGCAGGACCGTTGGGATAGGTCCAGGGGCCACTGCAATGGGGTTTTGCAGTGGGGAGAGGGAGGGGGCTCAACTCCGAATACAGCTCGGGCAGGTGGGAATTTATAGCCAGGGGCAGGGTGGGGTCAGCGGATGGGAAACTCTTATACTGGGAGGAAACATGGGAGTTTGGGATTGTGGCCACACCAACCTAGCAGGATTCTGGCTGAGGACAGGCCAGGCAGCAGACACCACCTGGGGGGTGGGGAGGGGCCTGAGCAAAGGTGGTCAATTATCAAAGGTCGGGGTTCTTGCCACACTGGCTTAGTGGAGCTTGTTGCTAAGGTGGATTTTATAAGAAAGTGCTCTGACGGGCCTGGGAGAAGATTTGGAAGTCTGACCAAAGTGTGGTCAAGAAGAGACTCTTCCCTACCATTAGCTTGCAAATGGTGAGATGTGAAACACAGAGCACACAGCCCACCTGGGGGGAACTGTAAGCTCAAAGCGCAAGAGGGAGTCTCTTCTGGATGTCCCAGGAATCCAGAGCCAGGGACCAGGGGAAGCTGGTCAGAAGGACACTGGCGATCTCCACAGGCTGCACGAGGACAGGCCTCTGCTCGTGCTGCCTTTAGACCAGCTGGGCAGCACGGCCCTCCTGGGTTGGCTGCAGCCAGATCCCTGCCACCTGGCCGTGAGTCTGGGCCATCTTGGTGGCTGATGCCCAGCTTCTTGGGATTGCTCACTTAGGGCTTGAGACGTACAGTGAAGGAGAAAGCAAGTGTGGAAGAACACCTCAGCATGACGCAGAAACCGAGTCTCCAGGCCCCAGCGTGTGGCTTCCTGGGTCTCTCCAGTGCCTCTGAGCTCCAGGCTTCTCATAAGAAAATGAAGATGAGCGTCGCCCCTCCCTACAGCAGTTTGTGTGAAGGTCAAGTGCTAGGGCAGGCGCGTGAAGACCCTCCGTAAACTGGAAAGGGTGAGTGCCCGTTGGCTTTTCCGAGGCTGGCACAGAGCTGGCATTTCTCAGACTGCCAGACGACAAGAACTCTCTGGACAGATGCACAGATAACCAGTCTCCGCCCTGGAAGTCCTCGTGCAGCGGATGTGGCCTGAGGCCCAGGAATCAGTGTCGTAACAAGTTCCCTGGGATGATTCGTCTCTTCGGCCGTTGCGGAAACCCGGCCACCTAGTCGAGCAGTTCTCAGGCTTGGCTGTCACTGCAATGACCTGGGGAACTAACAGATAGAAAGACTCCATTTCTGGTGTCTGACCACTGACAGCTCCCCAGCCCCTCTGCTCCCCTCCCGTGGGCAGTTCAAACCCCTGCCCGTGGGTGCCAACCCCCCACCCAACTGGCTCGCTCCTAACCACAATAAAAACCAACATCACCACCACCCACCACCACTTCCTTCACTCAAGCCCCTTGGACTGGATTGAGACCACCCTGATCTCCCCAGAAAGCCCCATGATTTATTAACCTTTCTTCACACCCTAACAACTGAAGGCACCGTCCTCAGCATCCTAACCAATTGTGGATGGAGGTTGACTCTGCCTTCTGGGAGGCAACCTGGCTGTGGAGTTTAAAAGCTCCCAGGTGATCCCAGGTGACTGCCTCATGCAGGGGGGCCAGGGGTCTACTCCCTCCTCACTTCCCACCACGTTGACTGCGGTTTTATTTTGGCTGGCCTTGCCTTGGCCCAGGGAGAGCGGAGTCTGTGTGCTTTTTGTTACCTTTCTATTTCCAAATCTTAGCACAGTGTCTAGAACACAGGAGGTGCTTAATAAACAGAGGGGGGCAGGGGGAAGGAAAATAAAACTGACGCTTGGGAGCCGCGATTTCCTGCTAGCCATATATACACCGAGAGTCAGGACTAACCCATCTCCGCGCTTTCTCCTTCCGGCTGCTATTCATTTTGGGAAACTGTGGGCATAAATGGCAAGTTAAAGATATAAAAAACGCCATTCCGACTGAGGAGTAGGGTCCACACACTCAGAGTTGTCCATAAATGAAGTTGGCTTTCCCGGGAGGACCACACCGTCCTTCTGCCTCTCCACGCAGTGGGTTTTAAGAGTCCCATATTGGAGAACTTTAAGCAGAAATTGGATCGGGCATTCTGTAGAAGGGATTCTTAAAATGGGTGGCCCCGAGAGTAAAGGACGTCAGTGGACTCTTCCAATCCTGCCTTCATCCACACGGCCACCAGCTGCTTGCACCGGGAGAGGGTCAGTTACTCCTGTCGGGCACTAGATGGCGACCAGGCATCGATGAGGCCCTGCCACCGCCTGGGCTCTGGGCCTGGGCTTGGCTCATCCACCCCCACCGTGACTCTCAGAGGTGGACGCTGTCATTCTGATTGTCTACAGAACCAGTGAGGCTGGCGGGGCTAAGGCCTTCGCCCAAGGATCACACCTTCCTTCGGCCCCTCCACACAGCAGGTTTTAAATCCATGTTCTATGATCATAGGCAATGTCCAGCTCTTCCCTCCGGCCCACGGCTAAGGCTGTGCGGCACTGCCAGGAAGCAAGGTCGGGGACGAGGGGCAGCAGGAGGGCTGTGTGCGGCCAGGGCCAGGGACAAAAGAGTGATCTCTGCAGCTGCTGGGACCTGTCCCATTGGCCTCAGGGAGGAGGGGCTCTTGAAGCCCGAGAAGGGGCTGTGCTGCAAGCCTGCTGCCCTGGGCTGCCCTGCAGCCGTCCAGATGGTTTTAAGGATGCTTTTATAATAATAACACCTACTGGCTGGGTGGGGTGGCTCACACCTGTCATCCTAGCACTTTGAGAGGCTAAGGTGGGACGATCGCTTGAGGCCAGGAGTTACAGACCAGTCTGGGCAACATAGCGAGACCCTGTCTCTACAAAAAGATACAAAAATTAGCTGGGTGCAGTGGTGCATGTCTGTAGTCCCAGATACTCAGGAGGCTGAGGCAGGAGGATGCTTGAGCCCAGGAGTTTGAGGTTGCTGTGAGCTACGATGTTGCCACTGCACTCCAGCCTGGGCAACAGAGTGAGACCCCATCTCAAAATAATAATAATAATAACAATAATAATAATAATAATACCTATTGAGCTTTTGCCACTGGCCAAGCACTGTTTTCAGCACTTTCCATGTAGCAACATATTTAATCCTCACACTAACACCATGGGCTTCGGTACTACCATCATTGTCATTTTACAAATGGGGAAACTGAGGCACAGAGAGATTAGGAAACTGATCCAAAGTCATTCAGCAAGTAGGTGACAGACTTAGGATTCCAACCCAGGGCCCCTGGCTCGAAGTCATTACTCTCTATTGTTTTGTGCTGCTTTTGACATGACTAGTGTGGACAGATACATTCGACTCCATTCATTTATGGGCCATTTATAACTTCCATGGCCCTGAAGTTATAGCATTAGGATGGCCCCCTGGGGCAGTGAGGAGAGGGCTGTGGCTGGCTGTTTACATACTGGCCTGGTGGGACACACCCTGGGCCTTCTCCGGACTGTGCTTGCAGGAGGCTGCCAATGCCCTGTGATAGCAGATTCCAGGGTGAGTCTCTGCACAGGAAGGAGAGCGCTGGTGGTAGCTGTTTCTCAGCAGCTGTAAGATCAGCAAGATCTTTCTTTTGCAGGCAATGAAGGGCAGAAAATGAAGTTATTGTATTGAAGCCTCATTGATTGCAAAGGCTCTACCTCTGGCATCATTTTTGAGGCCAGGATAAAACTCGCTGCCGTTGAAAATGATGCATGTTTGATTTTAGTAGAAATATCTGGCAGTTCAAATGATGTATAAAGTTTTAAGAACGTGAGTCTCTGCTTTTGAAAGTTGCATGTGATTCCTAGCAGTCAAATTATTAAACCCTCCTAGAGTGAAATAATTTTGCATTGCAAAATGATTTAGATGAAGTTTATTATAGTTTTAACTCCAATAAAGTTCATCAACTTAAAAAAAAAAGCAAAACTTGTTGCCTCTTCAGACCTTCTTAGAATGAAGCAACTGACTCTCTCATGGAAGGTTTCTATGACGGCCAAGGAAAGCTGTCGAAGTGCCATGCCTCTGTTCTCTGAGGAACTAGCACCACCTCAGCCCCCAGCGCCTGCAGGTTACGTTTGCAACTGGTGATTCATTTCACTGAGGTGAGTTCCTTTTCCTGCAATGAAAAGTTCTTGCTACTGGTTGGGTCATGGTGGGAATGTTGAATGGGAACTAAAAAGAATCTTGCAGCTCAGGACAAGTAGGTCTAACTAGTGCAAAGCCCTTTAATTCTGGTGAAACTTCCCAAGGGGCATGAGCTGAATGTGAGTCTCCACAGCCACAGGGGCCAGCTCGATGGCAAAGACACAGCACCCGGAGGCACTTGGTCACCGACTAGGAATTCTGGGTCCCATCTAGCTCCTTGTCCCAAAGGCCCCTGGTTGGCATGACGGGATTCTGCCCCCATCTGTCTGGTCCTCTCTGGGGGGGCAGGAGTGAGGTAGCACAGGGACACCCTCCCATGCCTGGCCTCCACCAGGAGACTTCAGCCTGCAACTGGAATTTGAATTCATGTTTCTTTTCCTATTAGTGTTATTCAGATTCAAAATATCTTCTCTTTCAAGTTAAGTTTTTGAAGCATTGAATTTTAAACTCCTAGCAAGATGATATGAGACTACAGTAATTAAGAAGGCTTGAGACTATTGTCAGATTTTAGCTAAAATGTCCTTTTCTTAGAGAAGCCTCCATGATCAAGCCCCACTAGCCCCTCCAGCATTTGGTCAACATCATAGCACCATGCTCCCTCCTTCATCATAACATCCAATTTGTGATTATTTACTAATTTATGAGCTTATCTGACCTGTGCTTCCCCCCACCCCCTCCGTTCCCATTTTTGACAATCAGAGTGGTCAGGAAGTGCCTCCAAACATCAAGCACATGAATTACTAAAAAAAGAATAAAAATAAATGAGACATGCAATTAAAGAAGAGAAAAAAATTATCTACACAGTAAGGCCCTGCCACATGTAGGTTGATTAATTAATTGCAGAGTGGCAATGACACCCAATGGCCTAAGCCGTAGTCAATAAAATTCATGGTGTAGAAATATCAGTTGACTTAGAAAGTTGTTTATAAGACACCTTGTGAAATAAGCAGTTTCTAAAGCAATCAGTGGTTCTGGGAAAAATATACAAATGCGCATAAGAAAAAAATATTCTAGAAAAGTAAAAACTCTACAATATTAAGAGTGATTTCATTTGCCGGGGAGCAGGCATGGCAAGAATCCCCCACTGAGTCTCCAATCATCCCATCCTCTCCTGAGCTCCAGCGGGGCCACCTTTCCTGGCCTCTCTTGCAGGCAGGCAGGTCACAGCTGCATCTGGTCGGTGGGATTTGGGCAGAGGTGATGTGGATCACATCCAGGCCCGGCCTGCTGATGTCCCTATGTCCTGACATCTGTGTTCTTTTGCCATCTTCCAGCTAGAGGTCAATTCCCAGGATGACCTTGACTTTGGAAGCCACATGGTGAAGGCAGCAGAGGTGTTAGACCCTGGTCCCTGAGGAGCTGCACGGAGCAAGACTCTGCATGGCACTGCATACCGGCCTAAACCCACGCTGGACTGGACCTGAGCAGTGTCCAGGAGGCGGGTATACAGCAAGGGTGGAGCTGGCATGGATTCAGATGGAGAGGCGGGGATCTTGGGCTTGCTGGGAAGGTGTTTCCGAGATTTCCCTTTGGACACCTCCCCAGTGCAGCGCCGTGACGGAGGCCTCGCTCCCCCAGGTACAGGGTCTGATTGTAGCTGGGCTCTGTCTGCCTTTTCCACCAGGGGATAAGTGCCCTTCCCACAAACTCAGTTGGATTCTAGGCATGTCCAGTTTCTAAAGTAGTCTCATTTTGCTGTGATTCAGTCCTGTCTGCTTTCAAAGTCTCACTCTTGTATTTGACTGAAAGCTCTCTCTGCTCTCGTGGCTTCGTGGCCTGGAATGGAGGATGTTGGTCTGGCATCTTTTCTCCTGGTCTGTGCCAGGCATTAAGGAAGGAAGGGGGAAATCTGTCTCCATCTCTATGTCTGTGTGGTGATTGGCTGTCCCCTCCTGGTTGGGCAGAACCACTGCTCCCTTCCATGCCAACCCCTCTCTGCGGAGGCAAGGCGCTGTCCCTATGACTGTGGCTGACTTTCTGTCTACGTGGAGCAGCTCTGTGTTCCCTTTCTGCAGCAGACAGCACGCTCTTGCTCTTACGTGGGATCAGTGCCCAGGTGTGGGAGGTCTGGCTGGTGATGTACACTCTACCCGTGGATAATGCTGGATCTTCCTACCCAGGCACTCTCTCCTTGAGTCAGTGGTGTGCAGGAGCCAGCTTGGACTGGCTCACCATAGGAGCCAGCTGTTAAATTTTCAGAAATTTGTGAGTAGATTGATGTTTCCTTAGTAGCTTGAAATATGCTATGGTGGGAGTTATTTACACCACAGGAATTGGCAAAAGCTGTACACCGGGACTATTTTTTTTCTACCCGGAGAATTGGTTATTAAAAGTTTATCAGCACACTACTTAATTTCTCTGTGGGGTTAGTGGCTCAGCTACTTTCAAACAAGAGATAAGCACTACTGTTGAAGAAAGAGGTCACTACTTTGCTCAACCAAAAGCTGAGTATATTGCCCTCTAGCAAGGGGGGGCTATGCTGGTTGGACACATGAGTCTCTGGAAAAGCAAACTGCTGATGATATGTAGGGCTTTGAGAAGTGTGGTCATGAGGACTGGAGGACTGTCAGAAGCAGAATTAGTTGTCCTTTAGCCGTGGAACTGTGGTTACTGGGAGTTAGCTGTTACCGATTGTCTGGTTTCAGAAGTGTAGTTGCTGGTGTGAAGGTGTTGCTGATAGATTTGGGTTTAAAACTGATTATGATGGTTACTTGTGACTATAGCCAAAGAACCATTAGTCTTTCTCTGTCTTGAATTTGGAGTATACGGAGTGTTTATGTCCACCATTCTCTGACTTGGTGACACTGTCCTGGATCCTAAAGGAAAGGAGGTTTGAGGGGAGGTCCCATGGAGAGAGAAGGAGAAATGTACAGTCTTTGGCTCTTTAAACTTACTGGGACCTTCTCTGACGGTGGCGCTGGAGAGTGTGACCATTCACAGGAGCCAGCCACATTCAGGGCAGATGCTATACTCTTGAGTAACTTCTGCAGAGCAGGGAAGGTCTCGCCAGTGTCTCACAGTGTCCTGTTCAGTTCACAGAGTGGTCCACTCCACGGTTCTCCTTTCCCAACTCTAATTCACAGAACGTTCTTCTGTGTCATCCTTTAATGTCTCATCAGCAACTCTGGGGCAACATGGCTTATTTGATTAAATCAAGGATATAGAGCTCACTTAAGACCAAAGGCATTTCCTTGGAAGGTCTGGGTAGTATATTTAAAAGGATGCAAAGTAAGTACCACTATGGTCCATTTATGGAGCTTCAACCATCTTATAAAACTGTGGTCCCCAAACCCCAGGCTGCACTGGTACGGTCCGTGGCCTACTAGGAACCCGGCCGCACAATAGGAGGAGAGCGGCGCGCGAGCGAGCGAAGTTTCATCTGTCTTTACAGCTGCTCCCCTCACTCGCATCACAGCCCGAGCTCTGGTCCCCCACCGCCCCCCACCCAGTCTGTGGAAAAATTGTCTTCCATGAAACTGGTCCCTGGTGCCAAAAAGGTTGGGGACCTCTGTATAAAACATCACATACAGCCAGTATTTACCTACAGGGCAGCAAAAACAGCAATACTGCAATTAATTATTTAGGCAATAGCATCTCTGGGAGTTGCTTAAGTGATACTTGTGGTATTTCGCCATGACAACTATTTTTG